>JAHWFP010126113.1:0-13829 GCA_023313725.1 Lithobius niger | reverse complement strand
TTGCCAAGCCAAGTGTTTGTTTTATGCATTTTATGTATTTAATTATCCACCAGAGTGCTTAGGAAGTATAAGAGTATTTTTATGTCCCTGACTGGATTGGGTTGTAAGAGAAGTGTTTAAGTACTCGCTCTGTGCAACTTTTAAGAGTGTTATTTTGCGGCTGCAATTTTTAACTGCAATGATTTAAAACTAGAACGTTTTATTTTCTTTAAAAAATTGAATTAATCTAAACTTTCAACATGGAAGAATTAGAAGCCATTCTCGATTATATTCATTACAAAGACTTAAAGAAAGCTTGTTTGAATTTGGGTTTAATTGTTTGCGACACTAGACATGAATCTGTAGATGTTATCAAAATAGCATTTAACGATCAAAAACTCACGTTGGACGAGCTAATTAACGAATTACTCAGTGCCATAGAGAAACGTGATTCTGCCATTTTGGCCAAAAAAGAGATCGCTCTCAAGGAGAACGAACTATTTCTTAAAACTGAACAGCTAAAACTTGAAGCTTTAAAGTTAGAAGAAGCCGAGAAAGCTTGTGCTTATGCCGCACGTGAGGCCGGCAAGATTCGAGCCCACGAATTAATGCTTAGAAACACAACCGCCCAGACTAGCGATGCCGCTACGGCGCTCACGATTAAAAAACTCGAACACGAGTTAGAACTTGCTAACAGACAAATTGAATTAGCCAGGTTGAGATCAACAAACAGCAACGATGGTACCATTCCAGTCCTGGTTTTGCCAAGTGTAACTCCGGTCCAAGGCCCGGAAAATTTTCCGACGCAGTTATTAAATAATTGGGGTTCGAAATCGGAAATCAATTCGTATTTAAAAATCTTTGAACGAACATGGAAACTCCAAAGAGTGAATGGTTCGTAGGCTTACAACCCCTGCTAGGTGAAATTTTACTCAAAGTATGCGATCAAATGACCGCTGTAAATATGCACGATTACGATCAAGTTAAAATAAAGTTGCTTGATAGGTTTGTACAGGCTAAGGAGTCCGTCCAATCTGCATTTCGCAGTCTTGAAAAAGAACAAGACCAGTTGTATCACGGGCACGCTTTTGAGCTCAAGACTTTATTTTCCCGATGGTTGTCACTTGCGGGTGTTAACGGTAGTTACGAAAAACTTGTAACCTGTTCTTACTAGAACAATTCATGAAGTCTTGTCCTGTGGGTTTAAGAAAATGGTTGCCGGACAGATTAAATCTGGGACACTACAGGAAGCAGCCAAACTGTGTGATGAATATACCACACGCAACAAGCAAATCTCCATAGATGTTGCTGTTAAAACTGGTAAAGTGCAAACTGGCACACAGCCAGCCAGCCAGGGCACTAAGGCCTCTTCAAACTCACGAAACGGTAATGGGAACCGTCGTCCTGCAGCTAAACCGGCTGGTTCTGCAGATGGGCAAAGCGACTCCACTGGTGGGGATTTTGCCAGCACCAACGCCGACAAAGCGTTCGACCAACCTCGTAGGCCAAGAGCCAAGGACGGCACGTTTTTTTTTGTTTAAAACCCGGTCACGTTACCAAAAATTGCTTCGCACGTAAAGCCCAAGAAGCCCGTAATTCTGAAGCTTCTCCAGCTAGTAATAACTTTATTAGCCAACCTCCTGAACTTGTCTTGTCAAAACACATTCACGAGTGGAGTGTTAACGGTGTTAAGTGTTTAGTGCTTAGGGACACTGGGGCCACTCACGACGTATTTCTAGGGATTAGGTTAAACCACACCAATTCACGGGTGAGTACACCCACTGTAGTAACGCGCTCACGGAGCAAACAACAGCCCACGCCATCGCACAGATCGATGTGCTAACGCTCTACGGGCCTTTAACTACAGAGGCTCTAGTCACTGATCAAATTAGTCAGCATTTCCAGATGCTTTTAGGCATTCCTTCCCAGATGATTCTGGAAGAAAGGGGACTAAAAACTTTACCTCCTTTTGCAAACGCAGTGACTCGTTCACAGACGCATGACGAGCAGCAGCTCCCGATTTTACGACCCAATTATCGTGAGTTAGCATCTAATGATGGTGACAGTTCGGCCAGCGAGTCTGAACGGGAGGAGGTTCCTCCACGAGTAGCCCCCAGGGTTTTATCAATCCTAGAGTAGATCGTTTAGATAAGGCGATTCTAGGGCCACAAACAACAGTTTTCAAAACTTCTAAATATTGATAAAACCGCTTTTGCTAAGTTGCAAATTGAATGCCCGACTTTGATGCAATGTTTGAAGACTGCTGAAGTTACCTTGGAACAGCAAGACGAAAAACGATTTTTTTGTCGAGAAAGTGTTTGTTGCTTTTCAGAAAGCCCTTTCGTCCTTTAGGCAAGCCGTTAATAGAGAGACAGCTAGTACTTCCTAAAGAGTGTAGGAATTTTGTCTTGGATACAGCCCATGCCAATGCATGGGCAGGCCATTTGGGCCGGTCAAAAACTAAAGACCGTGTATTGACAAACTTCTACTGGCGACATTGTTTTACCGATATAGAACATTTTGTAGAGTCATGTTTAACGTGCTAGAAAAATGGCAAAACAGGGCAAAAATTTGTTGCTCCCATGGTGTTAGTGCCCATGGATGGAGAGCCATTCAATAGGTACGTTATTGATATTGTTGGTCCAATTAGGCCTACAAGCAAGGCTGGTTTTAAGTATATTCTTGCTCTACTTGACCCTGCAACAAAGTTCTCTGAAGCTGTCCCCCTTAAAGAGGATAACAGCCAAAGTGTAGTAGATGCACTTAATTCCAGCGTTACCCACCTCCAATCCAACAGCGTCGAACGCTTTCACCACACACTAAGGGCAGTGTTGCGCGCAGTATGCCATGAGCATCCTGAAGACTGGGAGAGGTGTATACCCGGAGCAATGTTTGCTCTTCGAACCGCTCCTCATGAGAGCACAGGCTTCACTCCAGCTGAGCTTGTTTACGGCCGTAACATCAAAGGCCCATTGGAGCTGGTGAAAAGCCAATGGGTTGAGCCTGACGTTCACCCAAGTGTTTTAGAATACATTCTGGATTTACTTCAGAGATTCAAGTATTCCCGTGAAATCTCTCAAGAGAACATCACAAAGTCACAACTTAAGAACAAGTCATTATATGACGGGAAGGCCACTGAAGGAAGGAAGGAGACAAAGTCTTGGTACTTAAGCCTTCTAGAACCAATAAGTTAGACATTTATTGGGATGGCCCATGTTTGGTGTTGAAAAGATTGTCTGACGCAAACTATCTAATAAAAAAATTGTTTGGTGCTCAGAAGGAGACAGTCTACCACGTCAATCTTCTCAAGCCTTATTTGCCTAGGGAAGGGGCTACTAACTATGCCTTTTCTGATGAACGTGAAACTACTCACCTTGACCATGTTTGGACAAGTCAGCTTGGAGATGGCCACCATACTGCTAAGGAGGCTATGGGCCGCTTTAAGAAAGTAGGCTCTTTAACTGAACAGCAGAAGAGCGACTTGCTCGATGTTTTTGAACGAGTGGATGGTGTTTTCTCAACTTACCAGGCCGTACAGACCTAGTTACTCACGACGTTGAATTAATTAATCCACACGTGAAACCCTGCAAATACTATCGCCATGCGAAGTATGAGCGTGACTTGATTGTTACGGAAATTGAAGCAGATGCTTGATTTGGGTTTAATTGTTGAAACCGACTCGCAACACGGGTCTCCCATGATTATTGTTCAAAAGGAAGATGCCAGCCCTCGTCCGGTAGCCGACTACCGTGAGTTGAACAATAATACTGTCACGAAAGACTACCCCATTCCCAATATAGAGGAATGTATTAAACGAGCTGCAAAATGGAAGTGCATCTCCATTTTCACAACAGAGGATTTTGGCAGGTGCGCTTGATGCCACAGGCTTCTTTAGCCGCCACTATTACAACTCACATTGGGAAGTTTGCTCCCCTCATGATGAACATGGGGATGAAGAATGCACCCTTCTGCTTCAAAAGCTGATGGATGGTGTCACTAGGGGCATGTAAGAGTATGTTACTCCTTTCCAAGATAACACCCCTGTTGGTGCCGAAACGTGGCAACAACATCTCGATCATGTCTTTAATTTTCTTTCTGCTGTCAAGAAAGCCGGACTCACGGTCAATGCCGGTAAGTCGCAGGTTGCTTGCAGCAAAGCCACCTTCTTAGGCCATGAAGTTGGTGGAGGTTCTCGAACACCTTCTGAAGTCAAAGTTTTGGCTGTGCAAAAATTCGCCAGGCCACAAACTAAGAAAGATGTCCGTTCTTTTCTCGGTTTGGTAGGGTACTATCAAAGGTACATCAATCACTATTCTGAAATCTGTACGTGTCTTACAGACTCCTTGAAAAAGGAAGCACCAGATCCCGTTGTATGGGATGAGTCTAAACAAACAGCATTTGACTCCTTGAAACAAGCTCTAGTGACGTTTCCAGTCCTGAGAGCTCCCGACTTAAATCAAACTTTTATTTACAGTGCGACTGTTCTGAACGAGGTATGGGTGTTATTTTGTCCCAAGTATTCGATGGTGAAGAACATCCCTGTCTTTATGCTTCAGCAAATTGACAGCAAGGGAACAAAATTTTGGAACGACTGAAAAGGAATGTGCATGTTTGATCTGGGCCGTTGCAAAACTTCGTCCGTACATTTATGGCACCAAGTTTCTCATCGAATCAGATCACAATCCGCTTCACTGGCTGAGGCAAATGTCTGGCAAAAATCCCAGATTGTTGCGTTGGAGTCTTACTCTTCAAGACTATATGACTACGAGGTCAAATACAAACTGGAAAGTCACATACTAATGCAGATACCATGAGTAGGTATTTTGTTTAACTAACAAATCATTGAGTTTTTATTATTAAAAGCTAAACCAGTGGTGGAGCAAAAAAATAACTTTACACCTTTTTTGTGTAAATTTTCTTTAATTGTTAAGAGGTACGTTGTCAAGACAACCTCACTCAAAGGAACTGTCAGCTTTTCCCATTTCGGACTTTACATCTAAATTTTAAATGCCAATGTTATTCTCCCTGTCACTATCAATGCCTTCCTGTGTGGGAGGATATTGACAGAGATTATACGACACGTTTTTTATATTCGCTAGGAATATTCTACGGGAGTTTAGTGGTCCCTGGCTATCTCCTCTTTAAGTTTTCACGAAACGTTTGTTTTTTTTTAAATCCGTCTGTCTACCCTTGGGAGATAAAGGATAGCCCTGTTTAAACGGTTGTTGGGTATAAGCCATAAAACCTCCCAGTGTTGTATTTTATGTGTAAGTTATGGGGACTACCCTTCTGTGTTTAATTTTCATATGTAAACAAGTTGTTTGGTAACCTCAAACCATTCCAGTGGTATTTTGTTAACTTTAAATACTGCTTATAGTTGTCCATGCGCTCATAGTACCCTCTATTCCGATCCTTAACGCAAGCTAGGTCCTGAGGAGTGCGCCTCGAGGTTTTTTTCGATGCTTTTCTGGATAATAAAAATAGCATTCTGTGCACGGCTGACGAGTTAGAGCATTAAATGTTGCCATTATATCATTTAATAGTTAACAGTTACAAAAACATAACCTGTACTTTTATTTTGCTTAAATATTCAAACGGTGTGTACGATATTCCTGCACAAGCAGCGCGGACCACCAAAAAAGTTTATTTCTGTAAAACTAGTGTTTTAACTTTGTCAATTTTGCGTTAATTTAACTTTGCGACAAAATCACAAAAACGAGAACTAAACTTAGTAATTTTATTTTACGTAAAATTAGTGTATTGTTAACTTGTCGATCCGGAGCTAGGAACAAGTAGCTCAAAACCTTTTTCGCACATTTTGAAAGTAAATGGCAAAAACCGACAAACACTGTAGAAGTTGGAACTTTCTATGATTGTTTGATGATTGCATGAACCAAGGGTGTTTCTTTGCAAATTTTAGTTACATGGCTTGGCAACTTGTGTTATGACATACCTATGTGCACTAACCTTTTGTTGTAGGCTTTTATTTGGAGTTCAACAGGAAGCCCGAATAAAATCTCCCTTGTGGGGGCGTGTAAAGATTGGTTAGGAGACCCGACACCAACCATCAACAACTCGGAGATGCAATTTTTTTTTCTCTTAGCGCTCACGAGCGCTCGCTAAGAGAAAAAAAAATTGCATCCCCGAGTTGTTGATGGTTGGTGTCGGGTCTCCTAACCAATCTTTTTCTTCTCTTAGAGCTCGCGAGCGCTAGGCCTACTTTTACAACTCCAACTTTGAAAATTTATATCTCCACGGTAAATGGACAGAAACGACTCTAGTTTTCAGCCTTCAGTAGCCCTGAACTTTCTCTGTCATCCTGTGAAAACAGAACTTTAAAATTTCGTCATACTTTGGCCTCCACATCAATTTGAAAAAGTGTTCAAACCGAGCGCCGCCGCTTTCAATTTCCGTCGCCGTTTTCCGCCAAAACTTTTAAATATTTATTTGTATCTTGAATTTTTTTTTATAGACATAAAGCCGACTAGCTTAGTGTTGTTGTAGGCGGGGCTGCCAATCGGCACTCAACCACATACATGTATGAGGACCTGTACTCTACGTTTTTATTTTGAACTTCAATACCGGTTTTGGTTTGTTATGAAAACTTCGACTACACTCATGTTATTATTTGCGGCTGCGATAATACTTTAATTTTATGCGTTCTAGCATTCGAACACAAGCTGGTTTATTTTAATCTTTTGCCTAGGCTTTTATAAAAGCATTATTTAACGTAAATTTTTCTCATGGACTCTACCTTGTTCAAAATGGCAAACGCTACTATTTTTGTTTTTACCAGACATTCAGAGTTATATCTTGTATTTTATTTCAGGGCTCCGACCATAGTAACCTCATCCGAATGTACAGTAATAGCCTTTTCCTTCAATTAAAATAGTTTATTTAATACTGAGCCACACACTCAGTCCCCCCCCCTTCCTTCATTAGTTGCGATACACAATATCGTAGTTTTTATTTATAGGCCTATCCACGTTGTTATGATAATAATAATAATAATAACGTTTACCACGGAGTGGAAGGGCGGCAGAAGGGGTGTGAGACCACTTACTCTGCTCCTGCGATAGAAAAAAAAAGGAGTAAAGAAAAAGAGTTACAGGGAAGAAGGTAGAGGGCGTTTCAGAAATTTGTGTAATGGTTCCTTGCGTAGTTTTGAGTGGAAACCATAAAGAGTTGGTGCACCAACAGTGTCTCTGCTCAGAGCATTCCAAATGGGAATAATGCGAAGAGAGAAAAAATTTCTGCGGCAATTCCTGTGGGAGATAGGAAACACTAGTTTCCAGTCGTGGCTACGTGTATTAATAGCCTGAGGAGCTAGATCAAAAAATGGTAGATCAACCCTGAAAAGCCCACGGAGAATCCTGTAGACGAGGATGAGGTCAAACCACAATCTACGAAGTTCAAGGAGTTCAAGGCCGGATTTTTCCAACCGTTCTGCATAACAAAGCTCTCTGAATCCCGGCAAGTTCTTCGTAAACCGACGTTGTACTCGTTCGACGCGGTCGATGTCCCCTATAAGGTACGGCGACCAAACCGGGGTAGCATACTCAAGGATGGGCCGTACGTAGACCCTGAACGCCCAAACCTTAGTCGGGACATCCCCAGAGGTGAAACAACGGTTCACAATGGCAGACTTGGAATATGCCAAAGTACAGATTTTCCTACAATGCAGTGAAGATTTCAAATCTCTGGAAAACCAGATTCCAAGGTCACAAACATCAGGGTATGCTGGGAGTTCCAAACTCACTTGCACTTCCCCAAAACCAGGCCTCTAACGCTCCAGAGCCGGCAATTCCCTTTGCTCTTCTAGCTGCTGACATTCCCTTCCAATCAAAACGCTCCATTTCATTTCCCCACCACTAAGGCAGCAAAGCTACCCTGCCCGTCCGCGCTTTCATGCCCACTTCCGGTATTGACAGCCTGGCCGGTCTGAGTCAGTTTCTCCTCCTCCCGAGGTCCCTCTACCCCAGTAGGTATAAAACCAAGCCCCAAGAGAATTTCGATAGCATAGCTCAAGACTCAAAGGCTAGAGGTTACTACGGTGGTCAGAGCAGAGGTGTCCAGTCCGAGTGTTGCCATGCCGGGCAAGGTAGTAGTTCATGATAGTAACTAGTATAAATAGAATTTAATTTTTGGAATAGTATTTCTAAATTTTTAGTCTTAAATTTTAAACTTAACTTCTAGTATTTGAAACTTAGGGGTAAGTCAACCGCCATCGGCATTTCTGGCCTAGGACTCCCATAATTGAAAGGTTTAAGGTCCCCTTCCTAAAAACCGGCTTTTTTTTCTTGTTTATGTAAACTCACTGTTTACTAAATAATCTAAAGGTCACCAAGATCTCGCGTGTATTATCGTCGAAGCAGAGCTTTCGAATGGTTGTTTCCATACAATACTAATCTTGATTCAGTGTGATAGATTGAAGTGATTTTAGTGCAAGAGTTACCAATTTCTTTCAAACGACTGTTTTACTAAATGTAAGGTTCATCATGTAATTCAGAGGGTTGTGATAGCCCAAACCGACTTTTCTAGTCCAGAATTTTGTGAATTTAATTTTGTTTAAATTTGCCAATTTAATTTAAATCAAGTGCGCTTTCTGTAAAGCTTAAGTTTAATTCTTGTAACAAACTAGTTACCGAATGTTGCAAATACTCTGTCATGTTTAATTAAAATACTAAAGAAAGTTGTTTTAAACGACAGTTTGACTTCCGAGTCCGATTTAATTTGCAAGGGTTAAATAATCACAAACCATTTTTATTCTAACTCCTAAGTAGGCGTTTTAAATACACACCCATCGTGGTGGCAGCGAACCATGATTAGATAGTTCATAAAAGTTTAGTTAGGACGCTGACACTCTTCTCCTAACCGTGCAGTAGACACGCTATGCTGTTTTTCCGTGAAAGTAAAAACCGCCACTTGTGAACTATTCTAAAAAAAACCGCAACTACACCAGATTGTCGGTGCTATAGACAGTAGGCACCTCAAGACCCTGTAAGCGCCACTACAAATGATTGAATTCATACTGTTGCTGGTCCTTTCTACACACAATTCAGTAAATACGGTATCAAGCAGTTTTATAACCTTTGGTAGGATGGTGTTACTTAAGACCCATACCTTGCGTTGATTGGTGGAAACAAATAATGTGTGCACTATGCAGGTGTAGATTTCTAAGAGTTTGGTGGAAAGCAAAACAAAGAGAAAGGTATTTTTAAATATAATTTGTCTTCATATAGTCAGGTAGCCAGGTGCCGTTTTTTAGGTGAGGTGCGACTTTTGGTCTAACTAATATTTTTTAACAGATTCGAGCCAAGTTTAGTGTTCTTAAAAAGAATCCGACGGGTGCCACTCTCTAAACTTTGGGCAAAATTATATATTCCAAGATGGCTGCCAGAAAATAGGCTAAAATGCAATTTTAACCATACGTAATCACTGAAAAGGGTATAAAGAACTTAAATAACCCACCTTTAGTTCATACTGAAGTTATAATACCGCTATAGGCCCTTTCCACTTCCTGTGGCTAAATCTAAGTTTCCGAAATGGCTGCCATCGATGTACGGATTAACGATGCCGGCCAAAATGGCACCCAATTTTGCCATTTGACTGATTATGCAATTACCGTTACTGATACACAAAAACGGTTGAGATAATAGTTGTTTGCAATAATTGAATCTACAATGTCATTCCCATACATTTTTTTCATATCGCTTATGGTTTTCGAGAAAAAAGGATTTTAGGCCATTTTCGGCCAATTTTTGGCTAATTGAATGATAACAAACATCTCAATTTGTCAACGACTTACAACTTGCAACTGTTGCAGCGTCAATTCTAATTCAGGTGGATGGCTCCAATTAGATTCACTCGAAAGACTGGACTGTCTTCTTTGCAACAAGGGTAGTTGAAAGGGTCTACGACTGTTAGAAACCAAGCTACGCCCGATTTACTAGGGGTTGGTATCACAGTCACCGTTCGATTTTTCGCTCATTTTCAACTTTTAACTTCTCTTGTAACGTGTCTAATTAAGTAGATGACTTCAATTAGATTCATTCGAAAGGTTGGAATGTCTTCTTTGCAACAAGGGTAGTTAAAAGGGTCTACTACTGTTAGGAACCGAGTTATGCATGGTTTACTAAGGGCTGGTATCACAGTCACCGTTGGAATTTTCGCTCATTTACAACTTTCAACTGGTGCTGAGACGTTTCTATTTAGGTAGATCATTTCAATTAAGTTCATTCGAAACGTAGGGATGCTTTCTTTGCAACAAGGGTCGTTTAAAGGGGATACCTACATTACAAACATCTCGGCACCAGTTGAAAGTTGTAAATGAGAGAAAAGTCCAACGGTGACTGTTATACCAGCCCTTAGTAAATCGGGCGTAGCTTGGTTTCTAACAGTCGTAGACCCTTTCAACTCCCCTTGTTGCAAAGAAGACAGTCCAGTCTTTTGAATGAATCTAATTGGAGTCATCTATCTAAATTAGACACGTCACAATAGCAGTTGAAAGTTCAAAATGAGCGAAAAATCCAACAGTGACTGAGCTACCAGCCCCTTGTAAAACGGGTGTAGCTCGGTTTCTAACAGCCGTAGACCCTTTCAACGACTCTTGTTGCAAAGAAGACACTCCCACCTTTCACCATCCACCTGAATTAGAAACGATGCGACAGCAGTTGTAAGTTGACAATTGGCATATAGCATAGCATTCAATTGGCATATAGTATGGCATAGCATTCAATTAGCCAAAAATTGGCCTAAAATGCCCTAAAATCCATTTTTCTCGAAAACCATAAGAGATATGAAAAAAATGTATGGGAATGACATTGTAGATTAAACATTGTAGATATTGCAAACAACTTTTATCTCAACCGTTTTTGTATATCACTAATGGTTCTTGCACATTCGGCCAAATGACAAAATTGGGCACCATTTTTGACGCTATCTTTAATCTGTACATCGATGGGGGCCATTTTGGAAACTTAGATTTAGCCACAGGAAGTGGAAAGGGTCTATAGCGGTATTATGACTTCAGTATGACCTAAAGGTGGGTTATTTAAGTACTTTATACCTTTTCAGTGATTAGGTATGGTTAAAATTGGATTTGAGCCTATTTTCTGGCAGCCATCTTGGAATATATAATTTTGCCCAAGGGTTAGGGGTGGCACCCATTGGATTCTTTTTTAGAACCCTAAACTTGGCTCGAATTCGTTAAAAAATATTAGTTAGACCAAAAGTCGCACCTCATCCATCTGGCTACCCGACTACATATATACAATACCAGCTTTGGTACTGACGTATCCTAGTCAAATCTTAAAGTGGCACTATCACCGATTGAAATGCGAACGAAAATACCGTGGCGCCATCTAGCGGCAAGAATATTGTTAATCTTTATAGCTTGCTCCCAGGTGTACGAAGATGAACCAAATTGTCACTTAATAATTAAGGCTGTCGTGGCTTGCTTGTTTCGTTAAAAGAAATGCCGGTATGCATCCCTTCGCTTGGTGCAAGCAAGAGCTAGATAGTGCTACATAGCGCTAGATTTTGTCAGATTTCGTCTGCTTTTAATCGGTGATAGTGCCACTTTAAATTATTAAAGATCTTAATAATTAGCCAACACGGAGCACTCACGAGTTCAATGGAGTACAAGTTTTAAAAAGAATCAATAATTACACTGGCACTGCATATGAGGTACTACCTGTGAAAATATCAAGATACTTTCGAACCCTGGTCTACAGTAGTCCCCCCGCTAGCCTAAAGTCTTGAATGTTTTAAAGTTAGGAAAAAATATTCAGCATCTCCCTTGAAAAGGCTACATAAGGAATTAAACACAAAGGAAAAAAAACACGTTTTTTTTTTTTATCTATTTGCATTTGGTTGCATACTTACCATTCGCTTAAGACTGTAACAATGGTGTTGATGTCTTCTGGCCGGATGTCCCTTCCAAGAGCATAATCTACTTCCAACTGGCTATGCTTTTGATCCAACTTGCCATGTAGAATGTCGGCGTAGATTACTTCAATTATCAAATCTTCCAATTCTCGTAAATTTTTCATGTCTAATTCTTTGAGTAATGTGGAGTATGGAATGCATTTTGTTTTTGTAGCCAAAGATACAATCGTCAGATGACGTAATTTCTGCAGTTGAGGAGCAGTCAGTTCAGGCAGAGTGGATTTATTAGCTATTTAAAACACACAAAAAAAATCCATTACAAACACCAACATCGTATTCACACATACATCATTAAAACAAATAATTTTGATATATAAACCAAAACAGAACTACCGGAACATTGGCCGTATTTTATGTTAGGAGGTATTTAAGCAACACTACTTAGGCCAGCTTCATTCTGTCTAGTTTAGAGTTGATGTTTTGAGTTGATGTTTACGGGCTGCATTGTTTATTAGGATTGGGTTGTTCGTGCAGTTTCCCAGTCAACTCGGCGTAATTAATATTCATGTGGAGTGCTAAAAACAAACTACTTTGTAAGGTTAAGT
This sequence comes from Lithobius niger, assembly GCA_023313725.1. Classification (NCBI taxonomy): domain Eukaryota; kingdom Metazoa; phylum Arthropoda; class Chilopoda; order Lithobiomorpha; family Lithobiidae; genus Lithobius; species Lithobius niger. The sequence continues at coordinate 1,356 of JAHWFP010126113.1, read as the reverse complement.
AATTACACCAGGAGGGTCATGTAGGACCCAGAGAGTGTGTCTGTGAAGAGTAGTTTAATTTTTAAAAACTTATGATCAAACCACTTAAATTCCTTCTGCCATTTTCATGGTTAAATATTGTCTTCGCAAACAATAACGGCATCACAATAAATACTTGAGGGATAACTTCTCCCGAGACGTGTACACTCGTAATGAGTTTTCGCCACACAGCTTAACTTTCAAATGTGTATGGGATTCTTTGTTAGCAGACTAAATAATCCTTTCTGCCATCATCATGTTTAAATATTGGGTTTGTAAACCAATAACGGTATCACACTCAATACTAATCACACAATAAATACTTGAAGGATACCTTCTCCCGAGACGTGTACATTCGTAATGGGTTTTCATCACACCGCTTAACTTTCAAATGTGCATGGGATTCTTTGTGATAAACTAAATAATTGCAGCACATTAAATAATTGCTTAACTCTTCACTGAGCAAAGTTTAAATGTAGGCACACACTTGTTGTTTGAGAAGGAGGTTGAGTTTACCACATTTTTTGAATTTGTAGTGTCTCCAAATATCTTATACTTTATGACTACACAGGGTATACCCTTGTCCTGGGTCCAGAACCCCTAAAACGTATATTAGGGAATGGAGTTTAGATGACATCTTCAAATTAGGCCTAACAGCAATGTCAAACACAAGGCCGCAAAATATGTTCTCTAAAACAAAAAGATGATGTGGGTGGCGTGTTATTTTACTTTTCATCCCAAAAATCTAATTTAATCTGCCATTTTTTTTTTTTGCAATTTCTGTTCCAATAATATGTAAAGCTTACTTAGGGGCCATTCAAAAACCACGTAGTCGGGGTGGGGGTGGGGTGGGGGGGGGAAGGTCGGCCACAAGTAACCACAATGGAGAGAGGGGGGATTTCCACGTAAACTACGTAGCTATTGCATTGAAGGGAAAGCCCTTATCTCCAATGGATTGGTGATTTACCATACAAGAGTCTCTATGCATAGCATCTCAGTCACCCTTACATTGTTCCTATAGCGACCTTAACGTCTCAGCCCCAATCAACCGAACTGAATTTCCCGCATAGTGGTGAAAGATACCGCGGCTTGTCGTAGAAATCTTCAATAACATAAGGCTGCATTTTCCGCACTCGTACCAAATTTAATTATTCAAATAGTGTGTGGCTAAAATGTAGAGTGCTTCACTGGGACAATTCAATGCAGTGATGGCCTGTGTAATAAATAATGAACGTATTAGGTTACAATTTTATACTTTCTGTCTCAGTTACAAATCGTGGATGAAGTTTAGTCTTAAAAACCACAACAAAAACACATTTACCACCCCCAAAGAACACA
>JAHWFP010126112.1:216009-230222 GCA_023313725.1 Lithobius niger | reverse complement strand
ACATACAAACTCTTTGAGTTTCGTGCAGTAAGTATAATAAAGATTATATTATTATATTATTATTATATTATTATTATTATTATTATTATTATTATTATTATTATTATATATATATATATTATTTTTATTAAGATTGACAATTGGTTTTGGCCATGCTTAAAACTACAATGCATTATTTTATTATTTTGTAAGAAACATTGACAATGATACCCGTCTTCCCCCTCCCCCCCCCCCGGCTTCCTGCTTCCCCCCACTTGTCCCTCACGTTTGGCGATGCCATCGGGACCATTGTGTCCCTGGTAGGTCTGACCTTGGTGGTGAAGAATTCGTGACCCCAATCCACTATCATCAACCCTTTCTCTGCAGCCTAGCAGTCGCATTCGTTTTAAAATTTTAAACTATTTAACTTTTCTAATTTATATATATATTTTTTTTTTTTTTTAGTTTTAACATCGGATGGCAGTCAGTGACCACTAGGTCCTTGCCATTCCGGTTGCGTATGCAACAAACCAATATTATTATATTATTGTGATAATTCTTCCGATGCAAGATTTCAACTGCTTTTGCCAAAAGTTAATATTCATTTAGGAAAACAATGTTTGAAATTTATTTGTGCTAAACCGTTTAACTGGCTGCCACTCAGTTTGCGTGTAACCTCCCATAATGCAATTTTAATAAAAAATTGAAGCTCTGTTTGGTTGAGTGACGTTTCGAAAGAGTTGCGGTGTTTTTGATTGGTGTCTATTGCCTCTGAATGCATGTTTGCTCTGCCGAATTATTCATTTTTCATTTTGATTACAGAATTGTGCTCTTTTTTTTGTCAATTTTGTCAACAATTCTGTGAGTATTTACGCCCACGGTGGATATTTTTGATCGCTTTTATGTGTGTCGTTTTGCAGTTTTCATTTTTTCTTGCGCATTTTTTCTGTTTTTTTTTTCCAGTGGATTGGCACAGCTCACGAGGTTCCTCATGTTGCGCTTTTTTTGGCTGTAAATAAAAAATTATCAATTTTTCAATTTTCATTCCCCTACATGTAGGTATTATAGGTATTAATCTCATTCAAAATTGTTTAAACCAGAGTACAAAACAAGAGTAAACAACCCTTGTAAAAGCCCAAATTCTCCACGACCGTCCTTTTTCTTTCAAAATCGTCTTCTAACAAATTTGATTACAAAGCAGTATCACATGAATCGCCCTAAAGTTGTGTCAAATACAAATCCTAGGTTCTGATTTCAAAGTTATGTAGGTTATTATTAGATAAACATGTTTTTATCTATACCACGCGCGATGGCTGTTTGCTGTGACGTGCATATCACGTGACAGGGCTAGTCCAATCAGACGGCCACACAGTCGTTGTTCTCGTTTGTCATTGGCTAACGTATGGTGACGTCACGGCAAACAGCCATTGAGCATGGTTTAAAAGATATGAAAATGGTGCGATCCCCAATACAACAATACAAATCCAAGGTTATACTTTCGTAGTTATTGATATTAAGATTCACACTACAGTAAATCTTCAAACACAGTGTTTCCTTGCACCCGCCACTCATTTCAGTGTTTGAAACCTGTCACTGGTCTTTTCCTGTAGGCACTAACGTTTGTTTTCCACTGTCTGTAGGCCACGCACAACACTTGTAATGCTTGCAAGCTTGACTTAACAGTACTGCCCCTGTGACTCGTGTTATTCTGTGAATGCGCTTGTTACATTTAATACATTTGTATTCTGAATTTCTATTTAAAGGGATATACCTCCCAGCGCCATTTTTCTCGATCCACCACATCAAGTACGGACCCAAAGGTCTATTTCCTTACCGTTAGTCTTTCCCTTGCTAAAAATTCTTTTTTAAATGTGGCGTCTAGGAGATTTTCTGTTGAATATAAAGGAACTTTATTTACTAACGACCCGTCACTAAAAGATGCATTGCGCGCGTACAATAATCATGTCGTTTCATCTCTGTGTGTACATCTAATAATTTTCTAATAATTACCATGAGATCTAAAATCTAATAGACTGATGCGGTAAAAATTAAAATTAATTATTCCAATAGATCGCCGAAGCAAAATTATAAGACACTAGCCTAGAAAATTATAAATTGTGATTTTAAAACACGAGAATCATTCCGGTTTGTGACGGCACAATCGTTGACTTGATTCTGTCTCGTGTACTCTTCACAAAGCCAACCGAGACAGCAGCTACGCGAGGAACGCAGCTACCAACCCAGCCGACCTTGGCACTGTAATTGCTCGGATGATGATCTGCGCGTAGCTGTAATTTGGCACGCGGAATGTTATAAGGCAGGCCGGATGTCCCTTTAATTTCTGCATATTTTTAAAATATTTTATCTCAGTACTTATGTCCCAGTGGCTCTGGTTCTCAGTCAGCTTGTACCACAGCAAAGGATGCTGCCTTTTGCGACCCGTAATAAAGAAAATACTTCCAAGTTACCTACCTAGTCAAGTTACCTTGATGTTCAACAGGTTCCACACAGCATGCTACCCGTCACTCCCATGCTTACGTATATCACGATAGAGCACTGTGCAACAATCTGTGCAACATATCCTAAGAAGCCATTATCTGCACACATACTGCTTAAATTTGCAACGTCATTCCTATCCCAGACCCCACAGTTAGCTCCCATATTAATATCATGTTACGCGTTGCTTCAGACTATCTACATCATAGTTGGTAGCATATGCTTGCCCACCCGCCGCATTCGCGCAGATTGCAGCATCTCCTTGACCTGTTGTACCTCCCTTTTTTCGCTATAGCCAAGCAATTTTCCACCGTCTCGTGTAGGTCCCCAATTTCCTTTCTGCGTGTGCTTTACCAAGAACGTCTCAAGTTAAGTTCCTCCAATTAACAAACATAGAGCAAATTTATATTGCCGAAGCCCGACAGTGTTTATTTGCTGGCAACAAAGTGAAAAACAGGGAACTCATTTCCCACTTTTTTTCCTAAATAGTGAATTCTATTCACAACTCGTAAATTTAAAATGGTCGTCGTTAATTACCACTAATTCTCTTCGTCTTGTAAATATGCGCAACACTTTAAACACCAAGTTAATGAGAGGCTCTGGCCCCCAATGAACCTTTTTTTTTTTATTTTTGAAATCCCTTCCTACAACCCGTAGCAGTTGTACAAAGTCGCAGTTTTTTTTTTATAACTTTACATACTGTTGTTGTTTGATACGCATCCATCTTCAGGCATAGCACCAGAAGGAAAGAGGGACAATTTTGCTAGGTAAATTCCATCGGAAATTCCTAGGATCTTTTACATGCCACAATCGACATGACATGAGCATGAGACATCGCAGGGTCCTTTCTCTTCCCGAAAATGCCAGAGGAGGTTGAAGTTGGACTCGAACTCGGGACCTCTAGCATATGAGAATGACTTGCTAACCATCATGCCACCTTGCCCCACAACTTTACATACTAATAGCAAAGTTATGTTTCATTTCAACACCCCCCTCATACACATTATCGAAAGTTCACACTGTTTTTTCCTAGTGTCCCAACTTCTTATGTTTACTCAAATCAGGCAGTGTCCCCCTACATCAAATTGCTCACTTATCTCCTAATTTGATGGGAATCCCACACGCCCTACAGACAGTTACAAAGAATATTATGCCGATTTGGTCTCAGCATTTAATCTTAGCGTAACAGTTCCACCCAGGGCCGTAGCCAGCACCCCCGCAGCCCCCACACGTGCGGGGTTTTTCTTCAGGCTGAGGAGCATGAAACGCGGCGTGGCTTTAATAGTGGACTACGATTGAGTTTTGTTTACAAACTCGCGATTACTTCCAGAGAACTACGTACCTTAAAAAAGGTGGTAAAGGTTTCAAATGAAACATCATGCTTTCCGAATCATGTAAAAAATCGTAAAATTCCAAACAAAGAAAAATCTAAAGTACAGAAGTTGACAAAAAACATGGTCAAACAAATTGAAAGCAGCCATGAAAGCGAGAGCATGGTTACGCCACCTGAGAAGACAGTTATTTTGTTGGTAAGCGAAATAAAAATAGCCTGTTTCTGAATAAAGCTTACAGTTGGGAATGAGTCAATCGTATATCTTTGTAGTATCAACAAACTTTTACGCCAGACAAGAAATTGGCTAATTTATCTTTTTAAAAGTCTGCTTCAGGGGCCCTTTTTAAAATACGGAAACGGTAATCAACAAAGAGTGCTGATTGTTAATAAAAAAACGACTTGTTTGGTAATTTGTTTTTAAGTCCAGGTATGGTTACATTATGCAGGACGAAACAAAAAGACAATTCATTGGGATTTTTTGTTTGTTCGGAGGAAGGGAGGAAAGGAGCTTCATTTTAATTCTGCTGCGGGGTATACAAAATTTCCTGGCTACGGCCCTGGTTCCACCCATGGCTAACACTCATCTCATGTTCAAACAGTAAATGTAGAAGTAAATAGTGACATACCACTTGCCCAACTAATGATCGAGCTCAACGTCATATGCAACATAGTGTATATTGTCAAAAACAAGCGAGTGTAAACTGTCGGTTTGGTTTTCAGAGGGAATAATAGTCGATTCGACACTTAAAAAAGGTAACAAAGGGCACTGGGTATACACACCAAAACGAAACGAAATCCGTTTATTCTGCCACTTTGGTGAGCTAGTTGTAATTGCCAAGCAGTTGCTAGTGAGCATGCAAAAATATCATACATCGCTAAATATATATCAAAACGGAACCACAGCTAGATTCGTTATGTACCTTTTTTATGGATATCTTGCAATATTAAATTCAACGGAATCGGCTACTACGGCTTTTACTAAGTTACATTGTTGGACACCGTGATATATGTATAAGCAAGCGAAGTGACGCGTTAGGTGAAACACTTTATCAATGCAGTCGACAATTTGCCAATTTGAATATATTAAGTGATGAATATAAGATGATTCGAGAAGGTGAAGATATGGAATCTGCAAGTGTAAGCTAATAATTAATTAATTATACATTACTGTAATTGCTTGGAAACTAAATAAACATTAAATTTACTAGAATTAGTTGACCGACACACTGTCAAAAGAAATGGATTAGCTTTTATTGCAAAACCGCTTACAGTTCACATCTTTACATATACTAAACTTAGCAAACTAACAGGAGAAGACGATCTATAGAGCAGTGACATTTGCCGCCATATTGGCACCAAATTGGCACCAGTATGGGATTTGGAGGGCATAACTACAAGGTGCACTTAATAAAAATGGAGGGAAAAACAACGGAAGAGCGGATTTCTTAGGCTTAAAATAACGTTGTTTTCTCCAACAACAAAAATCGCGCGTTTCAGGTCTAAGAAATCACTCTTCACAGCATCGGCTTCAGTATGACGCCCTTCTGTTTCTCTCTACAGTGCCCCTTGCAGTTAACCCATTAAGGCTCCAGCATAGAGTTATATACAATAACACTACATCGTGTCACTGATCTATACTGTGAGCAACAATTGATGCATTATAATTCCCGGCATGGGATAGAAGACTTAAAAGAGAGGAAATGTGAAAAATATCCTAAAACATTTTTGCTTTTGCTATTTATCATCTAGAGGAATTAAATGAAGATAACATTGTAGACCATAGCACATCTGATGCGGAAACTGTTCCTCAGGAATGGATGGAATTAGTAGCACTTCCCCATAAAACACCTAACAACGTTACTCTAGGTTGTATAGATGTTGAATGGGAATACAGCTGCCAATCACCATTTCAATTGTATCCAGACATTTAAAAAAAAATCTCGGTTCATGTTCGACCAACGACTGAAACAAGAATTATTACCAACCAACACAACCCAACACACTATAACACTAAATAATGAACAAGAAAATGTAATCATGTATGCAATACAACAACAGAATGATGAAATTACACCCCGATTAGTAATGGTAATGAGAGCTGCTGGCATTGGTAAATCAGCAGTAATCAACGAATCGTGTCAACGGATTACACGGAAATGGCAGTGTTTGTTTAGTACCAACTGGTGTTGCAGCAAACAATATTAATGGTCAAATCATTCACCACACGCAAGCGTACTGGTGCCTGTAATGATCTAACCTATGAAGCTGAACGAGAATTGCAAGTGTCGATGGCCAATGTTGAAATACGTAATTGCATTGATGAATATTTAATGTTGGGTCTTCACCTCTCGGGTAAAATAGATAAGCGACTTTGCCAAGGTAATAGTAATAATGTGAATCATAAACTATAAAATGTTTAACTAGAGCCTAAACATAGTAAATATAAGCCTAACTACATAACGATGGAGACCATACCAAGTCGCAAGTTCAAATATTTAATGCTAACAGTTCACACCAAGTATTAGACGTACATGAAAGAACATTGCAGAACAATTTAAAGTTTATTTTACAGAACACGTGCTTAATGCGTTGAAAACATAAATTCTTGGCCTGGTAGAAGAAATAATTGAATGGGGTAGGTGGTAACTTTTAAAGTAAACATATTTCAATATAAAAAAGAAAGTACAAAATAACAATTACTGGTAAATATCTTTATTCATGCAGGAAAAACAGCAACAACTAACGCAGGTGCAGCAAGACTAAAACGGAAATTCGAAATTGTAACCAAAGAAAATGAAGCCGTGGGAAAAGTGAAGAAAAAAAGCAACGAATTAAAGCAAAGCTACCGACCTGAATTCAATGTAACTCCACGCTCTGCTCCTGTAGGTTTTCAGAGCTGAGATAAATTGCTTCAAAGTTGGTTGAGGGCTGACTCCGCCTAACACTGTCTGGAGAAGTTGGGGACGGGGTGGGAAGGATGTGGTAGTAATTTATGACTCACAAAAAAGGAGCCATGTTAATGTTGTTGTTTGTTTTTAGGGTGAACGAACCCAAATTGGGTTATCATCCCCCACAACGATGAGTGGGATAATTTAGCTGAAGAAAGTTGCCATGTCAGTTTGGAAAACAATTGGATTCAAACAATGCCTTCACCGTGTTCACAAATGTGTGGCCCACAACAAGAGAAATTTGTTGAAAACATAGATGCAGTATTCACAGAGGAAGTCCATTTCAAAGAATTCTGTTAAAAATACAGATATAGTATTCACACAACAATGTCATTTTCAGGGAATTATTCACAAATTAAAATGCCTCTGTCTCATATTTTGTAATTCTAGTAGTTAACGGAGCTCCTAGTTCTACGGGCGTTGTGACTTTCTACTATACTACGCGCAATGGCTGTTTGCCTTGACGTCACCATGAGTTAGCCAATGATGAACGAGAACAACGGCTGTTTGGCCGTCTGATTGGACTAGCCCAGTCACGTGACATGCACGTCACAGCAAACAGCCACGGCGCATGGTATAGTTCCAATTAATTTTATATTTAAAATTTATTTATAGCAATAATATGTATATGTCCCAATACCGGAATTTATTAACGGTTGGATTATTTTCTATGTTGTGTGGGACGTTCTCTTATAAATGCTAGTAGAAACATTAAGGTGATTTGCATAAGTCTTGCATGGTCTTGCGAAAATTGGTACTAAATTCTTCATCTTGGTTCCCGCTATAATATGAAATACATTTTTGGAAAGTTTTGTAACAGTAAAATATACGTGGATCATAAATTTTAGGCTATGTAATAGGCTAAAATTGAAAAAAAAAGCTAAATTTCTACCCTTGCCTTGAAATGACGTTTTCTTCAAATTAGATTTTCCTAGCCTTTACGTTTTACGTTTTACGTTAAATAACGTTTTCGACTTGTTTGCTGAGAATTTTCTTGCAGCAATAATTTCTGTTGCATTTTGGGGAGGCATTATTTTGTAGTTTTAGTGGACGACATTCGCCTTTCAAAAAAAGCAATCATAATCAAAACTATATCACACTTTTTTTCATTTTCATTTGGTGGAATCACAAGATACCAAGATCATTATTATAAGATTATTATAAGATCATTATACCAAGATCTTATTTTTAACACTGGTCAATTCGACCAGGTACGGAACGGAACGAATTCGTCACACATTGCAAACGTTGTATACCAATCTACACATTAATGATGCTTGCTCCCATGTTAGCTTATTCAGCCAACAACATTCGTTTACCAGATTTTCCATCCTCTGCGCCAGTTTTGCTACGTTCATTCTAACCTAGTTAAATGTTGCAAAAGTTGTTTATGCGTGGGATGCACGAAAATAGTAGAGGGTATGTACTTTTAACTAATTTACGTAATATTTACGTAATTTACGTAAATAGGTAATAATGATTTAGTCATGAGTGTAGTATTATGAGAATGAAATAAGTGCGATAGAATACTCATTTAGATTGCTTTTGTTTGGCAAATGTAAAGCTACAAGACGAATAATGCTTTGTGGACAGAATTACAGGTTTTTTTTTTGTTTCACTGGATTTCATGATTTCATGGAATCATGAAATTTCATGATTTCATGGATATCATGATTTCATGGATTTCATGGATTTGCGTTTGTTTGTTTAGCTTTCGCTTAGCTGTAGCTGGTTTTTTTTTTTAGATTTATAGTTGGTTGGTTCCGTCTAAACACGAATCCTTTAATTTTATTCGTCAGCAATAACGGAACGTTTCGCCGGCCAACAATAAATGTTGAGGCATTTGGACTTAATCTCCTTGTTTTTGACGTATCCCGGGGAAAATCGTTTACCTGTGTTTAACGATGATGTAATTGATAACTTGGACTAGTTTGCCGTACTGGGAAGAAGTGTATACGAACAAATTCGTAGGTTACTATGGATAGACGATTAGAGAAGCCTCAAAACCGTTTAATAACATCCTTCACATGATGTGAAAGCCTATACACATATACAGGTTGACCCTAACAACAACACCAACCATGGGGAAGGCGAAAGGGGAGGGGGGGGGGCGTGATGCTTTGACCAACGACCAGCTGATTCGGCGAAACACGATGCGTGAAGTGGCATTATAGTGTCCGCGGCCTATCTTGAGTTCGCTCCAGAACGAATACAGATAATCGATTGTATGTTTTCGATAGCAGAGCACCTTGTTGATATCCTAGATGATTACAAAAACAATGGCGGCCGTCGATGAAAGCCAGGAAGATGTTGCCGCTCATAAAATATCTGCAGGACTCAAGATACGCTGCGCGCACAATACGTTAATCGCTGAAAAAACCATTTTCCCATTTTGCAAGCGCAAAAAAATAACCCACGAATGACGTAAAATTAATACAATCCAGTGCGATCACCCAACACGTAAAAGACCAAGCAAAACCAATCAAACAACAAGAATCAGTGGTATACAAGGACCCACATAAAACCACCCGTCTGATAGTTCAAGCTCACGCAGCAGCGTTAGATAATGATAGAACCATGACTTTAACAAAACCTGTTAATATTATGGAAGGCCGACAGAAAACTAGAAAAAAAAAAGTGTCAGTGCTGTAGCCCGTATCATGCGTTGGTGCCTACTATTACTCTTGTTTCCTTTAACTTGGCTTAGCACATTATGCAAACTGAAGGTCGTACATCCACCTTATGTTAAACTGTGATTCATTGCGTTTGTTGTAAGCCTTTAGCCCTTCATTATTGCTATTAGTGGAAATGTAAATCACTGTTTAGTTACATGGCAAATAGATCGCGCAGGCGACGGCACAAACGAGAGAGAACCTTTCCCAAATTAAATTAAATTCTAGGTTCAAACGGGACATTTTATTAGATCGAATGACCTTTAACGTGCCAGGCAGCCAGTTCAATTTCGCTTGCAACTCGGCTCCGATGCAAGCTTCGACCTGCTCCTTTCCTGCTGGCTGTAGGCTTTATCCCTTGGTCGGCTGCAGCATAACCTGTGGGCAGCTAAGGCACAGGCCCCGCTTCGTGTGGCGCTGAATTATTCTGGCGTCGTAGGAACGCACCTTCACGTCCGTGTTCTCGAAAAATACGAGTTGGAAACTAATGGAGCTCACAGGTCGGGCGGGAGGGGAGTGAGGTAACGGAGAAGTCTGGCGCTCGGCAGCCACCACACAGCACGTCCAGAAGAGGCCTTGGTCGCCACGAAAATCCTGTGTCCACGCCCCTTCAACTAATGACGTGTTTGGTGGTAGGTATAATGTCCAAGTATCTGCATTGAATCCTTCCAACGTATTTTTGGAAATATAAATTCAGCCATTAAAGGCGCCTTTTCACCGTTCCAACTGCTAGATGAAGCGCCGTAGAATCTCCGAGCAATATAAAGAAAATGGCGGTCAATTAAAAAAAAAAGGAACAACACTTAGCAGGAGCGCCGCGATTTTTCATAACTAAAACGAGATCACGTGACCCACATCAGCCTATTGGATGACGGAGAATCTGGAACGTGGATGCTGCGTTTAGAATATGGGCAACGCTATCGACATGGTGCACTGGAGCCTTTAAGAGTGTTGATTGAACTAAGGGAGTCATGATCATGTAGTTTTATATTACTTATTACACACGTGTGACGATATGAACTCTTAGATACGAACTGGAGTGCACAAGGAAAAAGTATTGAAAGAATTCAATAGGTTTGGCCAAATACGGAGTTCCGATCGCCTCTTTATTTGTGACCAATATATTGAAATAAAAATTAAACTTTTGTGTGTACTTGATCCAGCATGCATACGTACACCAACTGATTTACCAACTGACCCATCATCACATGAAAACCAAGCCTTTTTTATTTTCTTATATCGCGTACGCATTTTGTATGTAAAAAAAATCGCCCAATTGGAAGCTGTAATCCGTCAGAGGCGTCGGACGAACGTCTAACTAGAAAATCGTCTAACGGGATAATTGTCTAATATCTGCATAGCTAAAAAATTTGGAAAATCATCTAAACGGAATATCGTATAATGGATAATTGTATAATGGATAAACGTCTGACTGCACAACAATATACCTGCGGTTTCTGAAATTATATGTATAACCGCAGCGAGCGCGGTAGCGCAATACATTAGGCGATTTTCCACTACACGAATTTCCTGTTAGACGATTTTCCATTACACGACTTAGTCGTGTTAAACGACTTTCCGTTATACTGTTATACGGTACACGTTCTTCCAATTATGCCGTTTTCCAGTTAGACGATTACCCCATCCTACATATACTGCAGCAGAATTAAACTGCTTTCCAGCATTCCTAATACTAACAGTTCCTGGCACTACAATGAATACGTAATGAATGAGAGGCAAATAGTCAAGTGATTAAGGACGAGCCTTCTTATTGCAAATAAGTTATTCACGTTTTCCAACACATGGCCTAATAAGTTACAATTTGTTTCTTTTAAGGTGGTACGATGGCTAAAAAAAATTATTTTTCGAATTTTTTTGGCATGATTTGGTAGCCTGATGTCTGCCGAACATTTCCACATATTTATTTTTACAATTTTCCTGCTCAACCATCACGAAAATAAATGTTGACCGCAGAGTGCGCAGATTCTAAACTTGTAATTTGATCCTCTTATTCGTTTCTGCAAACGTGGTGCAAAAGTTGAACAACACCTGCAATTTGTCTACATACTCTAAGTGAAGTCAGTGTACTAGATGCTTTGTGGTCTACAGCAGTGGCCGTTCATAGAAAAACAGTACTAGGAAAATTGGGATGTATTGTTTGCAAGCTGTGTCAACAGTCTAAAAAGGATCGATAAGCAGCGCATCTGACATAGCTCGCGAAAGGCTAAAAATGAGACTAAAATCAAAAGGAAACATACTACAAATACAAAAAAGGGATATGAATAGTCTCAGAATAAATTTTACGTTCCTGAACGGCACTGAAATGCCTGAAAGTATGTGTTTTTCCTGCACGTTTATCATTCTTCTGATATAAATAGGTTTCTCAACTCTTAGTTTATTTTTACGGCATTTCTTTTTTCTGCAGCGCGCTGCCATCCATAATGTATCTTTTCTCGCAAATTACTCGTCCGATTCCCGAAGTTATTTGTTTGTTTTGCTAAGTACACCCGTGGGAGTAACCTGAAACTTTGAAATTTAAAAAAGATATGTAGAGTAAACACAAACTGCTTACAAAGATCATTAAAAAAGCTGAAAATGTGATTTATTTATGGAAAATTGTAAAAAATTAAACAAAATTGCAACCAGTTTTTTTTCAAAACATTTTTTGGGGTTCAGCATGCAGCCACTTATATTGGCTCTTCAAAAATTCCAACCAAGCATTGCTAGAGCATTTCAGTCCAGTGAAAAGGTATATATGCTAAGCGATATTTTATTTTTTAACAATTAAAAAAAAAGATTGGCTCCAAATTTAAAATTATTAGACTCGATTATAATTTTCAAAGCGCCGATTTTTTCTACCGTTTTCTGATTTAAAGTTTTCAGTAGTTTGTAATTTCGAATTTTGAGAGGGGGAAGAGAGAAAACGGAGGGGAAGAAGGCAAAAGAGTATACGACAGTAGAGAAGAAGACACGCGTGAAGGAGAAGACAAAAGACAGAAAAAAAGACAAATTCCTCTCAAAACAACGAAAGAGAAGAATGAAGTGAATGTATTGTTTCGACACACATCTTCGTGGTCTTGATCTTGTCTCGATCTGACTTCATCAAGCACTCTCGTTTTATCCAGTTTAGTTCGCAAATCGTCAATCTTCTCAACGTGTCTAGTGCTTCATTCATGTTATTTTCAATAAACCAAGTTAAGTAATATGCGGAGAATAAACAAAAGAAAAACAAACCATAGCTATGGTCAGTACACTAAGTGTTAGTGGATGAACTAATTAATTTAAGAATACGAATTGTTCACGAATTCTTCTCTTCCACACTTTGTCTCATTTGGTCACTGGTATGGACGGTCGAGCATGATGGGAAGGCGCAAAAGGTGCTCACTTGTGCACAAGCCGCATGCAGCATACCAAAAATCGCATTCTTAGAAAAATTCTTCTTCTCAAACTGACACAACTTAGCACAAACATACACAAACTTTGACATTATGAAGATTTCCACAATTTCGCCAGGTGCACTTGTTAGCCAGTGAAATTAATGTTTATCCAACGAAATTAACAGCCGCGACTGAAGAAACTTAAAGGCACACACCTTTATCAGCACGATTAAAGACGGAAGGCCAAAGGCTCAACAAGAGTTCAACCACTCGTTGACAAAACCACTCGTATAAACACTTTAGTGGCGAGTTTAACTTTTGTCAGGATGTTTAACGGCCCAATCTTCCGTTGTGAACCGCAGAAATTAATAGGGATAGACGGGCAAATGGCGACGCTAGGGTGAAATTCTTGGACCGTCGCAAGATGAACTATGCGAAAGCATTTGCCAAGAATGTTTTCATTAATCAAGAACGAAAAGTTATAGGTTCGAAGTCGATCAGACACTGCCCTAGTTGTAACCATAATCGTCTCCTAGTGGTAGTGGTATCCAGTGAACAAAGTGTTTCATCTCAATTTCTACTTGGCGAACTGTGTCGAGGAAAAAAAAAAGCCTCTAAGGTGGGAATAATTAACCACATTCACCACATGCTGCACGAAATAGCCAACTGAACTCAACATCTTGTTAACCATAGTTAGGCAAGCAGTTATTGTGATTTGAGCCAGAGTCGAGTTCATAGCAAGTAGATTAAAGCCCCGTCCACACTGGAAAAAAGCTCGGTGTTAGATCCCCAACTTGGACTCCGTGTTTCAGTGTGGATTCAGTAGGTGCGCGACCTGCGTGTTGGGGAAACGTTTTAACGCTTGGGGCTCTGATGAGGAGGAGAGGGATGAAAGCAACAACGACAGCACCATAAATGTTGTAGTGAGAGAAAAATTAATTTAACCACGTACCCTGGTAGCGATATCGGGGTCCAGAGTGGATGGGGAATGGGAAGACGGGTGTCTGGTTTTGTGGTGTTTGTGCCCACAGTTGTCTGTGGGTACTACTAACATAATTGCCATATGCCTTAATATATACTGTCACTATTATATTACCATGCTTACGTTCTCAGTGACCAACACCTGGTAATCAAAACCTTAATGTTGTGAGTAACGGTGGCAGCGCTCTTCTTAGATACTGCCCATTGCTCACCTCAAAGCTGCAAGTTGTCAGTGTGCTTTCTTGCACGTGGTTGGCGTAGGTAGCACCTAGTTATGACAAAACCACTTGTATAAACTTCAGTGGCGACGAGGGTAGGATCATCTCCGGCGAGTCTGCAAGTCTGGAAACCCAAGTACCCAGAGGCTACGAGGGTGGGATCATCTCCGGCGTGTCTGCAAGTCTGGAAAGCCAAGCACCCAGTGGCT
>JAHWFP010126112.1:195268-208609 GCA_023313725.1 Lithobius niger | reverse complement strand
GAAGGGGTCTACCCCGTTTGGTGAAATAAGAACCTAGCATTGATGAGAGAGGTCTACCCCGTTTGGTGAAATACGAACCTAGCATTGAAGAGCAAGGAGGTCTACCCCGTTTGGTGAATAAGAACCTAGCATTGATGAGCGAGGAGGCCTACCCCGGTTTGGCGAAATAAGAAACTAGCATTGATGAGCGAAGGGGTCTACCCCATTTGGTGAAATAAGAACCTAGCATTGATAAGAGAGGTCTACCCCGTTTGGTGAAATAAGAACCTAGCATTGATGAGAGAGGAGGTCTACCCCGTTTGGTGCAATAAGAACCTAGCATTGATGAGCGAGGAGGTCTACCCCGTTTGATGAAATAAGAACCTACCATTGATGAGAGAGGAGGTCTACCCCGTTTGGTGAAATAAGAACCTACCATTGATGAGAGAGGAGGTCTACCCCGTTTGGTGAAATAAGAACCTAGCATTGATGAGTGAGGAGGTCTACCTCGCAATCCAACACTGACTGCACATTGATACAGCCTACGAATTGGGCAGTGTTCACGCCAGATATCCAGTCAGCTGCAATTGCCCTTCGACATAAGGCGACGTGAATCTAAATATGGCAACGAGGTAAAGAGACATTACTCCCAGCGCCATTTTTCGCGATCCTCCACATCAAGTATAGCCCAAAAGTTCTATTTACTTACCTTTAGTCAATCCCTTGCTAAAAATCCGTTTTAAAAGTTGGCGTCTAGGAGATTTTCTATTGAATATTGGGAACTATATTTACTGCATCCTGCAAGGAAATGATCCTTTGCGCGCCTACAATAACCTTGACGTTTCATCTATGTGTGTCCCTGTACTAATTTGATAATAATTACCATGAAATCAAAAATCTAAAGGACTAATGCAGTAAAAATTAAAATTATTTATGCCAATAGATCACCAAAGAAAAATTATTATAAGACACTAGCGTAAAAAATTATAAAGTGAGATGTTAAAATATAGGAATACGTTCCGTTTTGCGCTGACCCATGTTTTGCATCCATGCTGTTTCGTCTACTACGCCCAATGCCAACTGAGATAGTAACTACGTTCCTCGCTGCGAAGAACGCAGCTACTATCCGAAACGATGCGATGGTAGCATGCACATGTGGCGATCGGCGCGTGGCTGTTATAAGGCAGCGAAATGTACTTTTAACCACACATGTTTCGAAAGGACTCTGGAAGAGAGTGAGGTGACGGCCAAGGTTTCGTCACGTGAGTTCCCCACCACCATGAGACTAATGGCGGAGCGACAGTGACACGGAGTCGCAGTGTCCTCCTCTGATTAGGCGTACCAATTTCACGCCGACTTCCATTCTTCAAGAGCGATTCCAGCAGTCGCCATTCGTCACTAGAAAAAAAAGAAAAAAATAGACGAAAGGATTTTCTACAAGTACTAGTATAGCCTCGAAGGGAAGGGTCGAACGTCTTAAACAGAATGCATGGCTTCCATTTTAATCTTAAATTCCAACGGCTTAGCTCAATGCGGTGTAGGGGATTCCAGTTTTTTTTTTCTTTTGTCAACACCCGTATTTTCGCCAACCAACTTCTTGTTGACGCTTTGCGAACTTGAAACATCTTTCTTCCTCTTTTCTGTCGTTGGGGAGTAAATAAAACGAATGAACTGAAATAATTTTTTTCTTCTTTTGACTTCTATATAGCTCTAACTTACACACTCGCTCGTGTTAGACAAAGTACTCTCGCAATTACAACACTACACTTTGGCATCCTGCCGGTTTTTTTTTTTTTTTTACCCAGTTTAGCGTGTAAAGGTCGCATCATTCTAATCTCAATCCTTTATATACAAAAATAAAACAATAAAATAAATATTGAAAACACATATTCATTTTATTCACAAAAAAATATGTTTTAGTCTTTGAAAAGTAAATAATAAAGACAAGTTTGCGCAGTGGCGCAACTAGTGGGGGGGAGGGGGGGGGGCAAAGGGGCGAGCGCCCCCTCTGTGAGATTTTGAAAGCTTATTCGGCAAATTGGCCAAGTCACTTTTTCCATAGCTGAAAAATTATTTACCGTCAGATGGCTGCATTTTGAGGTCAAAGACACAACTTTCATCTTAGCTAATATACTTCTACTGTTTCTCCTTTAAATAACTAAAGTAACCAGGTAACAAATGGAGAAATACGAAAATAAGTCGAGATAAACAGTAAGACTTACTAACTCCATATTTTGCTTAAAATTCTCAACATTTCTAACAAAGTATCAGTGTTTAAAAAATAAATATCTGGTATGAAAAATTGAAAGATTTACATTACAAAATTTCTTTATGCGTATAATGCAGTCAGCAAAACTGGTATTATAAAAATGTTTCCATTTACAAGGCCAGAAAATGACGGAAAATAGCAAAAATGCGTCAGCTTCTGGGGCTCTTATTCGGTTCTTCCTCCATACCATTCGGCTAAATGCCTAGTGTTGCCCCTCACTACAAAACCCTAGTTACGCCACTGAGTTTGCGTGTTTACCTTTGTTCTTTTCCCACGGTTTTATATATTTTCAAAGTCCACCGTCACTGCTATTGCCTTTAGAAGTACACTACACATTTAATCTCAGCAGAGGCTGACCGTGGATTTTGTTAAAGAAGGTAATACACCAAGATTTTCATACTAAAAAGTATTTTTCTCGCAGTCCCAGGTGTAAAAAAAAATGAACTTCCATTCTTTTCAATAATGAAAAGCAGTGGCATATTCTACAGTGCTCTTTATCCTTCTCTTCCCTCAGTGACGTTAGGTCAAAGGGAGTTTGAATCAATGGGAAACGGACTTTCCTGTTGCATTGTGCTGGATCAGCCCTTGGATTCATAATGTAGGACTTGAACGATAAAGAGAATATTAAACGATTTCGGTTCCCGCACGTGCGCGTAGTAAACGAGGGAGAGTGAGAGAAAAAAGTCAAAGTGAAGAATACGTTTGCTCCAAATCGCATATCCAGAGTCAACCTGGTCGAAAAATTTGAATTTTTTAAATAAGTGGAATTTTTTTCATACGCGTCCGACAAATTTGTCATCTACCGATATCGAACTCTACATATCGCATATGCACGTCCTCAGAAGTAGCCGATTATTTTTCAAATTTTAGTTTCATTTTTAGTTACTTAGTGAAACGGTTGAAACCATATGCTCTCACGTTAAAGATAGCGTCCTGATTCTTTTCTCGTTGGATGTCCAGAGTGTCGAGGCCAGAATAAACTCGCTAGGGGAGGGTGGCAGGGCATCGTCGGGCAAAATTTTGACTGGGGAGGGGGGGGGGGCTAGACCGAGTAATCCAAGCCACTGTGATTATTACAGGTAACACCCCCCGCCCACCTTCCATTTTCTTACGCTTAATGTTCTCAATCTTAACATGCCTCCATGATTAATTTTTTTTTTGCATCTTTTTCTCTCAGGATTAGTATTTAAACCTTTTTTTTTACTCATGCAAAGTAAAACTATCCTATAATTTTGTTCAAATATGTGTATATTTTCTGCATTGTAATTTCGTTAAAAGTGTATTTTTGCTTAACGGCATGCTGGGAGAAAAATTATGCTCAGCATTATACACTTGTAAAGGTGTGGTAACGAAGAAACACTTAACGTTCCCTTTATACAGAACTATTACCGTCAACATTATTGATTTAGTGTTACTCTATAAGGCCATGACTCCTAGCTTGATTCCCATAGGGGCTGACGACATGTTCAACTTGCTAGAAGAGGTTTTGCTGATCTAAATTTTTCACATACAGGGTGTTTCTAAACCGTATGCAGAAACTTTAAGGATAACTTCCACCATACAAGTGAAGGTTAAAAAACCCTATAAACATGGGTCCGTAAATGCTTCCTAAGGGCACTGAGGCCCCTCGAAGGTGGCCCATAAAATCCCGTCCTTGTCACCCAACAGTAGATTATAACATGCTTAATCCCTGCATGCTTAACTGTTTCCTGACTTATAAGTCAAAACACATTGTAGTTGTAAAAAGACAGCTTCCTTGAGAACTGTTTTTCAGTTGAAACATTATCACTGCTAATTAAGGTTCACCAAATCCATTCCATACTGCAATTGTGCTGATTAATACGTGATCACTAATCTGAATGCAGTAACCATGGTACTATCAACTGTAGCTCAAAACGACTGAAAAAAGACTCTAGGCCTACCTATTTCGAAAGCCTTCAGAATTTTTGGGCCTAGACCTGCCGTTAAAATTTCACCAATATCCCGGTTTTAGTGTTGCTGGATCTGATGTCTAAATGACTGCACATAGAAGAAACTTCATTCGAAAGTGTCCTTTTCCAAACATCATGGCGTTTAGAGTTTTAATTGGATTGGTAGCGAGGCATCTTCACAATGGTAGCCGACGTCATCTTAATACTTCATTGTATTGTAGTAAACATATAGTTTGTTGCATTGTAGTTTCCTTTCGTATAAATAGTTTCGTCACATTACGACAATCTGAGGTTTAAAATTTGGGAATCCAGAAGGGAAGATTTAGGTCGCCATGTTGAAGAGAACTCCTCCAAAGAATTCTCTTCAGAGGAAGCGAACGTATGTCATAACCTAATGTATTTCATTAATGTAAATTTAACATAAGGAAGTAAATAAGCAAATACGTTCAAGTTTTTTTTTAAGTTAACCCATTAACTATCAGCACGGTATACGCCTAGGCAAAATTCATTAACTTACGTATTCCAAATTAATAATGGTGAGTTTAAAGCGATGAATTCAAAAAAGGTACAATCGTCAGTGATAATTGATCGATTTACTGCTAATTCGAGCTCCACAACACTTTTAAGACATTCAGGAGATTTGTCGATTACTTTTATCTCACACTTTTCGTTTTGGCAACACCTATAGGCTATAAAATGTCTGTTACAGACTTCGCTTCACTTGGCCAATTAATATAAATTACATAGCCATTTCAGCGTTTTACCATAAACTATTTTGCTATGCGAAATTGGGTACTGGGTAGAAAGAACCTGTGACGAAAATAGTTTTTTTTTTTTTGCATCTCATCTGGCCCTTTTTGAAGGAAAAAAAAATAGAAGATTGTTAAATTTGAGCAAGTAACAAAATTATCCTCCTATTCAAGTCACAGAGACGTTGTGGAACGCTTCACAATTTTCACCGACCGAGACTTAAAAGCAGTCTCATCACAAACACAAATTCAACTGAATAGCGATGCGCATTAATTTGCATAAGTAATGACACGCCGTTCGCAATGAAGAAGAGGGAATTAGCGTAAAAGCCAAGTCTTGCTCAGCAAGTGGTCGACCGAGAAAGTCGGCTTTTTTTTCTCTCTCATGAGGAGGAGATAGCAAGGCTGCTAGAAGGTAAAACCATCTACTACTGTTGCACTGTGCGCGCGGGTTTGTTGAAACATTGGGGTCCACTTCGTTCTGACTAATGGAGTCATGTCTTCTTTGAAGTGGCCGCAGGCTTACAATTGCCTTCGTTTTTTATGTAAGGAGACGAGAAAGGTCAAAGACGCACAGCAGCTCTACTGGGGTTTACAATCGTTATTGGTAGCAGCAAAAAACCTTACGAAAACATTTAGTGTTGGGAAAAACAGGTCTGGTTGGAGCGAGTACGATTTAGACGTACCATAATATAGAGCAGTGACATTTGCCGCCATATTGGCACCAGTATGGGTTTTGGAGGGCATAACTACAAGGTGCACTACATAAAAATGGAGGGAAAAACAACGGAAGAGCGGATTTCTTAGGCTTAAAATAACGCTGTTTTCTCCAACAACACAAATCGCGCGTTTTAGGTCTAAGAAATCACTCTTCACAGCATCGGCTTCAGTATGACGCCCTTCTGTTTCTCTCTGAAGTGCCCCTTGCAGCTAACCCATTAAGGCTCCACCATAGAGTTATATACAATAATACTACGTCGTGTCACTGCTCTATAGAAAAACTAGTGGAAAGCCCGAGTTTGGGTCACAAAAACACCCAGAGAATTACTGGGTCCGCTAACTACGCAGTATTACAAAATGAGAGACCAGTAGGAGTTGAAAAGGACGTTAATTCGATTATTTACCTTTTTTTTTTATCCTTCCTATTATCAGCAGTCTCTTTCCATCCCTCCCCATTCTCCCATTTGTTCCCCAACTCTTCTCCTCTCCCCTTCTGTTTTCCTTTGTCTGTTATTTTTGTGTGGGATATACTATATTGTGCATCCTAATTCAACCCTCCTTTTGCTGTGCCCTTTTTTTTTATTGTAATTTGCCCTCTGGTTGTTTTTTATTATATTCGGCATCCTTCCTTCCCTCCCCACCTTCTTCGCTTTACATTGCTGTACCAAGCGATAAGCTCGTAACAACGATCGCGCATGCAGTGATCTTACTCAACCAACCTCCAACCTTGAAACTATTCAGCTAGGCTCTAATGGCCAGCATCTACGATAAAATATGCCTTTACAGCGTATTGTAGTCAGTTATTATCCGATTTCGAAGGCAGTGTTAAGTCCATTGTCATCATTTTTATTATCATTGTTCTTGTTATTGTTATTATCCTCATCGGAAATTGGGGTATATGGCTTCGGGCCAGGGCTCCTTTAAATAAATTCATTCATTCCTCACCGGAAGTCATGCTCCTTATCAGAAGGGATGCGAGCAAATTATGACGTTAGATTCTAATAAATAATTGCATAACTAGCTGTCGGAAATTTAATGCAGTGTGCAAGTCTGAAATACTGAGATTTATTTAACATTAGTAAAAAAGGCTAGTGATTATCACGTTGAGTCGTGTAAGGCAATAATGCACCTTTGCGAATGACAGCGCTATAAAAGGAAGATATGCCACAAATCGACGAGCCACAAATCGTCGGTAGGTTAACCACGATGGATAATATCGTTCGAGATAACGAGTGATGTGCACGAATTTAGCGTAAATAACCGCTGTTACAGACAAGGAGACAAGCAGTGGGCTTCGCGCAACATAAGTTTATCACCCAATTTCACGATCTCAGTTCTCCTTCCTCGACCACGACGGGATTGCAACAATGGTTTTAGGGCTGAGATGCAAAAGGAGGAGTGATATCGGATATCACGCCTGCTCTTGGATATCATGCGTGCCCGGGATCTCACGCTTGCTTCAACAATAGCTCTGCTCGATTCCTAAGTACCCCATCACCTTTCATACCACGGAAAGTCAATAACGCATTGTGTCCAGAGCAATGTTGCTTGATTCCGAAGACCCATCACCTTTCACACAAACAAAACTCGACGACAAAAAAAGGTTTTAGCGAGCGTTAACCACATCTGGTCATCTGGCCGACGAAGCCCTAAGGCCCTAACTCAACGACGAATACCCCTTCAACAAACAAGGAATAACAAAGCTGTCTACAATATAGACAATACGACAATCTTTGTCGTATTTGTCGATATTTCTGAGTAAAAGAGCGTCAGGACGATTCGTTTTTGTTGTGCGCGATATTCATTTATCGGATTGAGATCGTGAAATTGGGTGGTAAACAGGTTATCAGCCGCTTTCCAAAGGGTTTAAAGGGTAGCGAGCGTTAACCGCTTTCGGTCATCTGCCCAACGAAGCCCTAATGCCGTACGTCTGCAGGCTGCAACATTGTTGATTCTCAAGTGGCTGATAACCTATACAAATCAGTCAAGCACAGGGTAAGCAGAGAAAAAAAAATCACGTAACAGATACAACCCTATTACCTCGAAGAGAACAGGGTTTTCAGTTAGTACGTATTCTATCATATCAAAAAATAAAACCGTCAAAGTGACCCTTAAGTTGAGAATGTTGCGCCTTTGAGAGGGGTGATATCAATGGACCAAAACAGTCACCAAGTTATTCCTTCAGAAGTTAAAGAAAAAACATTGCTATCGAAATCAGCAATGATCAAGGTTTTCTTTTACATTTTCTATATGTATGATATAGTATATGCATACATATCTATCTACATATATAATACGGAGCAGGCGGCCAAGTCACGCCATTTCGTCGTACAATCAATACCCCACCCTGTAGTGCCATCTGTTGACGAGATTCGTCTTCAAATTCAGGTTTGGACACTTTTCCAAAATCTTCGAACAGATGGCGCCACTTACCACACCTGCTATGTCGCCGTCTATTGACGGCCTTGGACTACAAGTTCGTGTTATAACACTTTTTCCAAAGTCTTCGAAGAGATGGCGCCACTTACCAGACGTCCCGCACCGTTTTTGGGTTCGGTTTTTGATATTGTTGTGATACCAAAGCGGCCAACAGAGTTTTAGTCGCGTGGACTGTGCCATTGTCAGCGTTTGAGCTAAAAAAAAAGAAATATCCCCGAAGTTAAGCAGCATTGGGCTGGATTGATACTTGGGTGGGTGACCGCCTGGGAATCTGGCTGTTGCAGACCTAGGGCCTTAGGGCTTCGGGGAGATGACCATGGTTAACGCTCGTTAAACCCTTCAAACCCTTTAAAAAAGGAAACAACCCGTGTCTATTAAACCAGACAACTTCAAACTAAACGATGATTGGTTCTGAATTTCGAGGCCCCCCAATGGGCCTCGAAATTGGCAGCATGATATGATGGAAAGGCGCATTCATTCCCTAAATCTTGTTTCAAAGGATTAACTGAAACATAGGGTTACTTGCTTACAGAATGCTGGATTTCTCAGGGCTTTTTTTAGCCTTCAGTCAAACATACGGAGCATGCGACTTTTCCGGGGCTGCACCAAAGGGGAAATGTTACGGGGCGGCGTTTTCGGGGGGTGCGGGAGAAGTGCCAGTGCAAGTGTGTGTGGCGGGCAATGCGCGCTATCGAAGTGAATTGTTTCAAAGGATTAACTTACACATGAGATTACTTGCTTACTGAATGCTGGATTTCTCAGTGATACGGTTTTTTTTGTAAGCTTCAGTCAAACACACGCCAGCGACTTTTCCGGGGCTGCACCAAAGGGAGAATGTCACGGGGCGACGTTTTCGGGGAGGGGGAGGCGGGCAAGCGTGTATGGGGGGAGGGGGCAGGAGTGTGAGGATTGGGGGTTAAAGTAATTGTGGGGGAGAGGGCATATGTGGCAGCCATTCACCTGTTCGGTCTTCGGTTTCATAAATTTAAAACCAAAGACCAATACCTGGAGGGGGGAGGGGGAGCGCGCAGCATAGTAGCTTCAACTACAAGCTTCAAAACCTATCTTTGAATCTGTGAAACAACGTTCAGTAGCACACACTAGAGCTTCACCTATCCCAATATTCCATCCAGTTCTTCTTTACCCCAACAATACCATCAAACAAATCCTTCTCCCTGCCGAAACTCCATCAATGAGGACCTGTGTCTTTTCAAGAAAGGAGATTGCCCAGGGCAAGAGTATAGTCTTTCTCGAGTAAGTGAGCTCCATAGCTAGTAGCCTACAGGTTCCTTTTTTCGTTTCCAGCCAACCAATGAGTGCGACTAATGTCGTTTTCTGCATTCAGGTCGTCTTCTGCACGGCCCCATTAATCCGCAGTCTGCTGTTCTCTTCTCAGGTTCCATTAAGCTTCAGCGCTTGTGGGACTCGAGCATCATCTGTCACAATGTCAGCGCGGGCGGTTGGGATTCGGCAGTTCTACCAACTGTCACACGACAAGCAAATGCTTGGCTCTTGTGCTACTTCCGGTCTCTTGGCTTGGCTTGGCTTACAAAGGCCTGACTCTCACGGAAAAAAGCCTGAAGTCACCTGGTTGCAACAGAAACACTCTAAGAATAACTTTCCTTTTTTTTACCTTTGCTTTTCCCCCAAACGTTTTTACGTTTCATTTTTTACCCTATACGAAGTTCTTTATGAATTTTTCAACTCCGTTACTCAAAACTAGTGCTGTAAGCCTTCCCAAGATGAAATATTTAATGGTGGAGTTGGCTCTGGTGAAAGGATCATAAATGTAGTATTTTCAGATGCAGTTTCTATAATAAAATATTATAATGAATACAAAATAGTGGACTAAAAAAATGTCCTTTCGAAAAATGTTTGCTTAAATGAAGACGGAGGTTAAGTACCAAATCTCTACAAAATTATTACTCAAAGTATTAAGCAGAAGGCTAATTTTACAATAATTGGTATTTTTTTTATGGTATCTCTGCTTTTTTGCAACTTGCTTTCAACTTTCAACTTAGGTGGGTCAGTTCAGTCTCAAGTTTTTATCTTTCTTGTGTGTTTAATTTTTAGTTTAGTCCCGTGTTTACATATTTCCTGCATATTTAGTTTAGTTCTTGTGTGTTTAATTTAGTTTTGCGCGTAAATTAGTTTAAAAAAGTGGTAACCTTTAACACAATATTTGATCTGCCATGTTGAAGCAGAAATTTGATGTTAAAATTTTCTGCCGTGTTTGGGTGGTTTTCAACCGAATTATACCACGCGCCATGGCTGTTTGGTGTGACGTGCATATCACGTGACTGGGCTAGTCTCATTCTACAATATTACGCTCTGAATAAGCAGTTTTTTTTCCATTCTTCCTCAGTGGTAGAATGCTCGCCTGCCACGCGAGCGGCCCGGGCTCGATTCCCGGCCGATGCACCAAATTAACTGTAGGGGTTATTAGTACGTGTGACAACTCCCAAGTGCCAACCCCACAGTTAAGGGACTTGCTTGAAAACATGTCATGGTGCTTATCAAGGGGTTGCGGGAATTCCAAATTAATCTAAATTGGTGGAATATGGCTAGTAGTCGTGGTTCAGTTTTGGTTATGCTATAATTGTAAAACATGATCGATAGTATGCTCTGGCTCGCCTGACATTCTTTTTTTCCATTCTCCCATCCTTACGGTAAGTTTGCAATCATGCCCCATTGGTGAATTCCGCAGATGACCCGTGACTTCAGTTCTTATATTTTTGTCATACTGTAATGGTGGGTGTATTTGTATCTTTTGAAAATTATTGTCCAAAAAACTGGCGGTGGCGGCTTAACATTTTGGATAAAAGAAATAGCCGCGTCCGTACGTTGTCAGCCATTTTCAATTTCTCCTTCGTGGTTTGGTTTTGTTGATTGGTTCCTAATTAGGATAAGAGATGGCACTCATGTACCGTTTGCTGAAACTGCTGCCGTTGGCTTCAGCATTTACATTTCTGTCATATACAATTGCCGTCCAGTATTTTTACTTTTTGAAAATGTCGTCGAAATTATTATCGGAGGTGGGGGGAGGGGGACGTTAACATTTTGGGTAAAAGAAGTGGCAGCTCGCTAGCTATTTCCCTGGTGGCGTCCTTCACTCGACTGTAGAACCATTTCTCTGATGATGAAGATGCTGATACTCCTCGGTCGCTTACAGCATTAATAATGTATATAACAGAGATTTTTCCGTGGTTTTTATTTTACAATCGTCAAATATTAACCCTAGCAGACGCACGAATAGTAGAACAAGGAGCGATGACTTTTAATGTTTTAGATTGTCTTCATAAAATTTGCTACAGAGGATGGCCTACATTATGCACGCTACTGTATTGCTACGTCGGAAAACATTGAAAATATATTCATTTACGTTCATTTCGATCTTCTCAATTTTAGTGACAATATGGAGGAAATCGATAGTACAGCGAAAATTATCTTGCTTCAAATAAAATATGGACAGCAGGAGCCCATAAGGTGTTGAGTAAGATAAGGTGATGAGTTACGTCAGCCTCGAAGTTTCGAATCACATCTGATTCATTTCCAAGAGGATCCCGTAACTAAAGAAACATGTAAACACAAATCAGTCTTCAGGCTTGAGGAAAGGCAGGAGAACATTTAAAAATCTAAAATTTTGAAAAAAAAATGTCTGTGATCCCAAACGAAACGAATAAATGACTGTCTCCCAGTTCCGTCTGGGCTCGCACACATTTTTTTGTCAAAATTTTAGATTTTTAAATGTACTCTTGGCTTGACTCCTGCTTTCCCCCAAGCCTGATTTGTGTTTAAATGGTTTTTTTTTTTAGTTAAGGGTTCCTATTGAAAATGAATCAGAAGTGATTCGAAACGTCGAGGGTAACGTTCTTACTCAACACCTTGTTGGCTCCTTCAGTACATTCTGAATTTTGGTGCTTTTTTTTTTACTGTATCAAGTAAAATATACAGAAGGACGGAGCGATGGATTCGAAGACTCAAGGCCTCTCCAGACAGAAGAAAATTTCGTGCGAAGCTATGCGTAACTACGTGCCTACAAGGTCAACATTGCAGCAATCGTGCGGTTGGTGTTGCATTAAGGATGAATATTGAAGTCTTTTTTACACCATACTACGTCGGCGTGCAGCCGCGAGCAGCCAGTCTGGTTAGGGGTTAATTCCTTTTACTCTCGCAGCTCTTCTTCCAGGCTATTCTTCTATTAGGCTTGTAGCTTAAGAGTAATAGGCTTATTAGAATTATTAAGCAGTGTAACGATGATTATTCTTTCGATAATTGCTGTATTAACATTTGTCTGAATTATTTTTTGTCTGGATATATTCCAAGCAAAATTCGTTACAAGACTGGAAAATCTCCTGCACGTAATATGGTTAGTAACCACCATAATAAATAATAATTAGTTTTACTCTTTAAAAAAACGTTATTTATGATTAACATTTTGTATTTCGTGACAGGCCCTCAAAATACGACTGCAGTTTACGACTAAATAGATTTTTCGGCTGTGCGCAGCCGTTCATTTCGCTCCTGTTTAAAATCCTGCGTGTGTTGGAAAATTTTGAAGCAACATGTGAACGTGGATCACATAACAAGGACTGTTTGTGATCAGTTGCAACTTTAAATCGAACAAAAGAAATGTCCAAATTATTCTGCAGACGTTCCACGTTGAATGTAAAGCACCGAAGAGACCTCAATACAAGTCGACATTCTCTCTTTTACTGCCAAGGTACAGTATCGCAAAAAAAGCTCAGCATGCTATAGGTCACAGACCAAAACCTAAAACGAAGGATTTTGCAAAAATGGGCTGGCATTACGATTTGCTGTCGTTGGCGGACAGAGTCGTCAACCATTGCACTACTTTTAAATTCACCAAGCTCGGTAATACCAAGCTCGAAAATGTATGTCACAACTTTCAGGGTGTATTCCATGATCAAAAATAAGACAAAAAAAGTCCTATAAACATGGGTCCGGAAATGCACCCGTTTTTAGTTACACCCCCTCCCCCCCCCCCCCAATGTTAGGGGCAAAATGTTTAAATTTCCCCATGTCTTCTTATCTCATCTTTCCGAATCGGCACATTTCTTGCAACTTCATTACTTCATAATGTTTATGTTAATTTAATGTCCCAACAACTTTGTGGATGGATCCATATGGAGGTAGGGGAGAGGCATTGTGGCTGGGTGGGGGTGGGTGGGGGGCTTATTCAGCAGCTTTACTGAAACAAACGCTGCGTCACCATTAAGCGCACCAGAAATTC
>JAHWFP010126112.1:125491-195258 GCA_023313725.1 Lithobius niger | reverse complement strand
AAGCGCTGTAATTGGATGAATGATGTAGCCTACTAACATGTATTGAGTTGGAAGGAGTAGGTGGAAAGTTATGAAGGATTTCACCTTTTTACCCCTAAGTTTGGGGGGCCTGTAACTAAAGGCAGGTGCATTTCCGGACCCATGTTTATAGGACTTTTTAGTCTTATTTTTGATCTTGGAATACACCCTGAAAGTTGTGACATACATTTTAGATACACCCTGTAGATCAGACGTATAGTTTCCCAAGTTTGGTGGTAGCCTACATTAACGTTTAAATACAGGGTGGGTCCACAAAAAACAGACGGCCAAGATTTTCTAACTCCAACTATTTTAGTTAGCACCCCTAAGAACCAGGAGAGGACAGAAATCTTCCCTTTTCATCAGATTTGGTTTTTGTCCTGTTCTGCTTCTGAGGGGTGCTAACTAGAAAAGTTGAACTTCAATCTTGGGCCGTCAGTTTTTTGTGGACCACCCTGTATAGCACTTGAGAAAATGTTTTAATATGATTTACATTTTTAAAGTTATAAATTCGTTGAACTGTCTGCCATACTTTAAACCCGTTTTCATATCTGTAGTTACGTCAACACTGCAGCGTAACTTTTAATTGCCATGCAACCTAGCCACTCTGTAGGCACATTCTACCGGAAGTACAACTGCATAAACTGCAAATGAAGAATATTATTTAGTTTTCTTTTGTTATCCTGTTTGCACGTATTTTCCCATGCGTTTCATTGTTAGACTTTGCTTTCGGGCCTCAGGGCTTGGTCGGGCAGATGACCAGGAGTGAACCCTTTGAACCCTTTGTATAGAGCAGTGACACGACGTAGTATTATTGTATATAACTCTATGCTGGACCTTAATGGGTTAGCTGCAAGGGGCACTGCAGAGAGAAACAGAAGGGCGTCATACTGAAGCCGATGCTGTGAAGAGTGATTTCTTAGACCTAAAACGCGCGATTTTTGTTGTTGGAGAAAACAACGTTATTTTAAGCATAAGAAATCCACTCTTCCGTTGTTTTTCCATTTTTGTGTGGTGCACCTTGTAGTTATGCCCTCCAAAACCCATACTGGTGCCAACCTGGTGCCAATATGGCGGTAAATGTCACTGCTCTATTGAATGTATGATTGTAGTTAATGGGGAAAAAAAACTGAGTTAAATATACAAACACCCGTCGTACCTTCTTATTGCAGTTTTATTTCTCTTTACGAAAAGTCTTTTTTTTATTTCACACGACTTCTGAACCAGAAAAAACGATGTAGTTGCCGTACCAAACACGTCGCAATTGCTTATTCTGCAGAAAGGATACATGTACTGTACACTGTCCATGGCAAAAGCAGCTCATTGTAGGGTTTATTCTAGATTAAGAAAATTAACTCAATTGTACGCCCATAAAGCACCCGATTTAATCTTCTTTATCTGGTCGAAGGAAACGTCAGCCTAAAGTGGAAGGAAAAAGACGATTCTACCACGGCCGACTGAGACACTCGTTTGGAAATCTGGACCAACGGCGACCAACTGACGACATTGCTTACCTCGTTGGTAATGGATACGGTACACCAAAAACAACAAAAAATAGCCATGCTGTTGAGGCCAAACGGATCACAACCAAATTTTTATGCAGTGAAATAGTTATGACACGACCCCAAATATCGAATTTTGTTGTTTTATGTGAATTCCGGGGAAAACTATGGGGTTTCAAAATTTTACATGTCGGCAACAAGACCAACAGCAACAATAATATTGTAGTCACATAAGAATAGCGTTCAAAGGGCCCTGGTCCTTGTTTATATCTACATTTTAAGCTATAAAAATTGAAAATTGGGTCATTGGTTCGATCTTTAGGTGAGAGCTAAAATTTCCCCAACAACAACAACAACAACAACAACGATATTGTCTTCACATTAAAATAGTATTCAAAATGTCCTATGCCATGTCCATACCTATGTTTTAAGCTATAAAACTTGAAAATCGATTCATTGGTTCGATAATAAGCTCAGCCACTATTTCCCTGATCAAATCGACATTTTTAACAGTAAAAAGTTTACCAAAGGCTCTGCAGAATCTGGTACAATCTATACCACGCGCCATGGCTGTTTGCTGTGACGTGCATATCACGTGACTGGGCTAGTCTAATCAGACGGCCAAACAGCCGTTGTTCTCGTTCGTCATTGGCTTGCTCATGGTGACGTCACGGCAAACTGCCATTGCGCATGGTTTAGCACTATCGTGCTATACAGTTTTCTTGCAGCCAGCAAAGGAAAGCACAAAGAAATTTCTTTTAAAGAAACAAACAAGCCACATGCAGTTCTGCATCCTTAAAGGCGCCTTTTCACCTTTTCAACTTCCAGAGGCAGTGCCGTAGACTCTTCGAGCAGTATAAAGAAAACAGCGATAAATTAAAAAAGAAACAACACTCTTCGCAGCACTGCTGCGAGTTCCGTAACTAAAACGAGATCACGTGACCCACATCAGCCTATTTGATGGCGGAGAATCTGGATGCTGCGTTTACAATGTGGGCAACGCTATCGAACTAGTAAACAGGTGCCTTTAAACCGAGTGAAAATTGTGTACGTCCTCGTAAACCTGGGAACAAGCTAAAGGCGCCTTTTCACGTTGTTAACTCCTAGATGCAGCGTCGTAGAATCTTCGATCAATATAAAGAAAATAGTGGTAAATTAAAAAAAGAAACAACACTTCGCTGCAGCACCGCGAATTTTCATAACTAAAACAAGATCACGTGACCCACATCAGCCTATTGGATGACGGAGAATCTGGAACGTGGATGCTGTGTTTAGAATAATGGCAACGCTACCGAAGTAGTGATCCGGCGCCTTTAACCATTTCACGACCACTAGCTGGCGCCATGGTAAATTCTTTATATTGTTCTGTACCATCGTCTAATGGCCGTTATACCGTTAGGCTTAACAGCTTGCTCTTAGGTGTCCGAGGACATAGTATCAAATTTTCACTTAGTAATTAAGAAGACATGCGGCCTTCGTTGTTATTTAAAAGAAATTAATTTGTGCATTCTTTTGCTAATGCTAGATAGCACTGGATGGTATTAGATTCTGCAGATCTTCATTTTTGATGAACAACCCCTTTAATTACAAGAGAATAGTGTCGTATTTCTCATTATTCCGAAGTGTCTCATGCACATTTTCCGCATGTCTCACTGCTATGGAGTGGGTCACGCTAGTGTCTCGTTACTCCAAATCGAGGTTGTAGCTTTCCAGAGCACTTCCGTTTCCCGAGTTAAAGACGGAAAGCCCAAGGCTCAACAAGAGTTTATGAATACAGATGCAAACCTATTTACGTTGCCTTTTCGACTTATATGTCAGATTGCGTGAGCGGGGAAATACAAGCAGTCTGACACATAAGTCCAAAAGGCAACGTAAATAGGTTTGCATATGTATTTATTTAACTCTTGTTGAGCCTTAGGCTTTCCGTCTTTAACTCCCTTTTTCACGTTTAAGTGTTCCATTTGTTCACTTGGAGTGTGGCGCGGCAAATAAGCGTCCCCCCAGTGGCGAATGGATAGTGTATGTTTACATGTATATAAGCACATGTTGAATGCTACCTAGGGACGTTTCCTTTTGGCTGTGTCAGTATGGTTCAGCTGTAGGACCTCGTCCTTTGGTTTCAAAGGTCGTGGGCTCGGTTCCACGCTAGGGCAGTGTGACATATAAGTCCAAAAGGCAACGTAAATAGGTTAGCATCTGTATTTGTTTAATCAGTTTCCCGAAGTATAGTGTCATAGTGCGAATCAAGATGACGGCCTTTGATTCGATCAATATGAGGTAGTGTCACTAGACCAAAATCTAAGTAATAAAAACTATGGTACAGCTTGTGCATTGCTACTTCCCTTAACACATTTACCGAGTTCCGGTCATTTAATTTAAACTAGTGAAGTAAGCATACGATGCAGCATTCTATGTATACGATGTAAGCATTCTATAAATAAATTTCCAGTGAAATCTCTGTACCACTTTTCATTTATTTTCAATCAGTCTTTCACCAAAAGGGCTTTGCCTATTGTGTGGAAATCCGCTCGAGCAAAACCTATTTTCAAAAAAAGGTAATGCCTCGGCCCCAAAAACTACCGACTGATTGCATTCTCCTGTGTGCCATGCAAGGTTATGGATTGCATTATCAGAAACCACATCGTCTTTTTGCTGGATGAAAACGCTGCACTTTCCAATGACCAATTTTGGGTTCGTCCCAAGCCGCAGTACAACATTACAAATGCTTTCTTCGCTCGAGGATTAGACATGATCAGTGGATAAAGGTATTCCAACAGATGTTGTTTTCATTTACTTTGCAAAGGCATTCGAATGAGTCGTTCACTCTAAATTAATCGATAAACTAAAACATGTGGGCATATAATTAGCTCTATTGTGTCACTCCCAATGCCTGTAAAAAGCGCTGTCCCCCAAGATTCTATTCTAGGACCACGTTTGTTCATAATATGCATCAACGACCTTGCAAGTACGTCATCTGAGTGTGCCCTGACCAAGTATGCTGACGATATCGAAACGTACGTCCTTTCCACGACGCCACAGACACATCAACTCCTAAAGAATGAATTATTAAACATTCCTAACTAGCCCTCGTTATGGCAACTTCCTATTGCAGCCATAAATGTGATGTACTATACGTTGGAAAATCTAACTTACGATTCCCGTATTCATTAATGAGCCCTTACGTAGAACACAAACCTTTTTTAAAAAACTCTTGGTGTTTGGCTTTCCCCAAATCTTAAAATCTCTCACCACATTTAGCAAAATGTTAATTCTGCAAATAAGCGCTCAGCAATGATCAGACGATGTTTCACTTCTGGGGATGTAAATATTCTCATTTGAGCATTTTTGGAGTATGCAAGGCCAGTATGGTCCCCTCATCTCGTAAAAGATATTGACTTTATTGAGAGTGTTCAGCACCACTTTGCAAAATCAATTAAAGGTCTCAGCAACCTTACCTAATAGGAGTGTCTCATCGCTACCAGACTTGACTCACTCAAGTCGAGGCACCTTCGCACAATACTTACCCTAACTTTCTCGATTCTTAAGAGCTTTGTTGATATCGATGCTTTAAAATTTTTCGAGCCTTGCAGCACGAACATCACAAGGAGACATCGACTTAAACTGATCTTCACAAGAGTATACCTCGATTTTTTTTCTAACTGCATCATTAAAGCTTGGAATGGTCTCCCGACTGATATTATCAATAGAAACTCTGTGGCTTTGTTCAAAACCAGGCACCGCAACCTTGACCTCACGAAATATCTGACCAGGGTGCCAGTGACGAAAGCCCATCCTTTGACCTGTTTTGAATTCTACTGCAAACAAATGAACTTTATTATTATTATTATTATTATTATTATTATTATTATTCACAATGGCGACGAGCGGGTGGAGCCCCGTATTAGGGAACAAAATAAAAGTCTTAAACTTAAGTCATCAATAAAAGTAGACTGCCTTTTCTCTCTCACAAAACACTTGATTAAAACCTAAATTTTCGGCTGTCCTGGTAGCTTTTTACAAAGGAACCCAAATACAAATAATAAACATACAATAAAGTGCTATATGCCCTGCCTACAAAGAGACCAATTTACACAAACATGTTGTATTTTACTATATATTTATTAAGTTTATCATTATTTTCATTTTGGCTTCTTTGTAAAAGTATCCCAGGAGAGCCGAAAATGTAGGTTTAAGTGAAATGTTTTGCTACTGAGGAGAGGCAGACAAGATTATTTACTACGGAGGAGGCATTTCTTTTTAGTAGATATTTTATTATTAATGACTTACATCCTGCAATTTTACACTGCAATTTTATCTTAAACTTAAGATTATTTCTATACGGCCAACCTATTTTTTTCCAACTTTGGTAGCCATTATACCACACGCCATGGCTGTTTGCTGTGACGAGTATATCACGTGACTGGGCTAGTCCAATCAGACGGCCAAACAGCCGTTGTTCTCGTTCGTCATTGGCTAACTTATGGTGACGTCACAGCAAACAGCCATAGCGCATGGTTTAGGGGGTTGAGAGACCCCTACCAAATAAGCTGTACAAAATAGTCAAACTCCAGTTTGATAATTTTTATTTGATGAACACACTTTAAAGAGACTAATTATCAAGCGACATGATATTTAAAAAAATAAAACCAGGTTTTATAAAATTAGAAAGCTGTTGCTTATGTTCAGTTTGTGTTAAAAACCGTATATGGGCAAAACTTCACAAATGATAGTTACAAAAAAATAGTTTTATGCAGGAAAATTATGTGGAAATAATCAGTATACCGTGGGAAATTATCTAGAAATAATTAGCAACACGTGGGAAAATCAAAATTATGTTATGAAAACATTATTATTTTTATCAAACAGATGGCTGCGGCTGACTTTCATGTTACATTAAAAACCGTTCTAAGGCAAAGTTCCGCAAAGCCTGAATTTCTGGAAAAATCTAGATCAAGTAGAAAGTCTCTGGAAATGTTCAAACTAGGCTATAAAACAATGTCTAAAAAAAATTGGCTGTAAAAAAAATATTTTCCGATAAAATTATGCGAAATACTACTTGTGGCGGTCCAACGAGACACCCGTTGGTCGTTCTAGGGTTAAATTTTAAGAAAAATCAGTTGGAATTTTTACCTGTTTGGTTGTGTGCGTGGTAAGGGCTGAGGACTGCTCCAATTTGATCCTCTTCAAACATTAGAACAAGTTCAGTATTTTTCCCCCATGCATAAGAAGCCTGCCGTCAGGTGTCTGGGTAGTGGTAACAGTCCTTGGATCCTGGTGGTCATTCATTTGGCATTTACAAGGATCGGTAATGAAGGTAACTGTATCTCCATGTTCGGGAGTGGCCATTAATGGAGCCCTGACTGGCTTCTTTATTACGATTTGAGGGTGGATCGTTGTGCTTCTACTATCAGTTATGAAATAATGGTTAAATGTGTCATTTATTGCTTAAAAAGAGTATATCCAATTCTACGTTTTTTGATACCTTAAGGGTTACTCTGAAATGATTATTTTTGTTAAGTTTCGTGTGTGTAACATATTTAAGGCTTAATAAATTGCTTATTCAATTGTTAAATCAATTTACTGATTTATTTAAGATCAAATTGATAAATGATTAACGTAAAATTGAGTAACTTTAAAACTCACATGATTTAATGTTTACTATTAATTTGCAGCATTTCATAAAGCTAATTCTGTTCTTTATTAAGGATAGTAAGTTTTCAAATTATTATAACTGTAATATTTTGTAAGTTGTTTAAGGGCATTGATATATTATTTCTGATTGAGTGGAATTTTTACTGATTTAAGGATCATCTCAAGGTTAATGCTAAAGCGTTTAAAACTATATGAAGTTACCTATAGGCTAGTATGTCTATAAGATTTATAACCTTGCTGTTATTATTGTTTAATAATTGTCTTGCAAACAATTGAAACATGGTGAAGAAAGGTCCTGCACTATTAAGTGTTGGCACTATTAACTATTAACTATATTAACTATTAACTATTAACTATTAACTATATTAACTATAACTATAACTAACTAACTAACTATAACTATAACTGTATTAACTATATTAACTATTAACTATTAACTATTAACTATTAATTAATAGTTTATGCTCGCCTGATAACCCCAAAGTAAAACTTTAGAGTTGACTAAGCTAGTTGAGGATAACCTTGATCCAGCTCCTAGTTAAATTGCTGATTGTTTTGCTTCGGACGGCGTGATCAGCAACCTGGTTAGTCTGTGGCTAGCTACATAAGCGAACTTCAACAATTATCTCGTCATGTATGTTTGAAACATTTCCTATTGAAGCTTAACAAGACAGATTAATAGCTGGGATTTCTTCTGAACATACGCAGACGGAATTGTTAACGAAAGATGACACCACTTTCAACAAAGCTTGAAAATTTGCTTTAGCGGCACAGTCAGCCGATAAGAATG
This sequence comes from Lithobius niger, assembly GCA_023313725.1. Classification (NCBI taxonomy): domain Eukaryota; kingdom Metazoa; phylum Arthropoda; class Chilopoda; order Lithobiomorpha; family Lithobiidae; genus Lithobius; species Lithobius niger. Next base: position 187,296 of record JAHWFP010126112.1, on the reverse strand, counting down.
TTTTAGGGTGTAAAGCTAGGATGTCTTCCAACAGCTTCACAGTTAAAACAGCAGCTAAGAGTCCCCAAAAGAGCATTGTATGACATTGTTGCGGCTTGCATGGACACAACCACCCTAACTGCGAATTTACGGATTACACCTGTGTTTCCTGTGGAATCCGATGTCACTTACGTAGCATCTGTAAATCTAAACAATCTGGCAACCTACAGAATCAACCGAATTACCATAAAAAGTTAATCTGGCCAACAAAGAGAAGCAACCACAAATTTGGTAAAGAAGTCCATTATGATGAAGGTAATCACGATAGTGTTATGTCTAGTTCGGAGGTGTCATGTTCAATACCCACTCTGACACGAGCTACGAACCTGCATTCAAGGCTTGGCTGTTAACTCTATAAAGAGCAATACGTAGATTACAAACAAAAACGTCAAGTGTGCCATAAAAAAGGGTTATATGATTGAAGTTTCACTTTACTTGTTAGACTGTACACGGACAAAAATATATGATTTTGAATTGAAATAAGCAAATGTACAGGGTGAGCCAAAAGTATAGACCCAGTGGATTTGACAGCCGCATGATTTGGTTTAACCACCAAACAACCCAAACAACCATCAATCATTGGTCACCATGGAGGGGGGGGGGGCATGTTTTGAGATCATCCAGAGGTCCCCCCACCCTGCCCCCCTTAAATACATTTTCAACTTCCGGTTCCTTTAGGAATAGGGCATTGGTCCTAAATTGAGATACGTGCGGGCAGTCAATTCATGGTGAATGCAGAAAACAGCATGTAAATCGGTCCACAATAGCATGAGCTATGACCAAAACACGTTATTACAAATGTTGGCTTTATTGCATAAAATAACACGTACAATTGAGAAAATTGCATCTGTTTAAGTACTGTTGTGCTTTACGTTTCCACCTATATGATTCGTAAACCACAACAGCACTTAAACAGATGCAAGTTTCTGAATTGTACATTTGCTTATTTCAATTCAAAATCATCAGTTTTCATCTGTATACATTTTAACACTTAAAGTGAAACTTCGGTCATCTACTCCCTTTTTTACGGCATACTTGACGTTCTTGTTTGTAATCCGTGTACCCTTTTTATGACATGCAGTAATGTTCACCAAACACAATTCAGTCCATGCCTTGTGACTAGAAGTAATTTTCACATGCAAAGGTGTGAACGTGCGTGCACATGCAGTGATTGTTGCAGTCCACTTTGAAACTCAGCTCATTTCTGAAAGCCTGCATCTACGAAATAAACACGCCATTCTATCATTTCTAGCTACTAATTTTGAGGCCTTGCAGTTAGCTGAATTTTCTTTCATTCTGTGTTTAGTGAGGTGCTGTTCTTTTCTTTTATAGTGATGTTTTTTTTTTAAATCTTTTTCACTATCATTTTGTTTGCACAAGTACTCGATCGATTATTTTTATATTACGTTACGCACTCTCGTTTTTATGTTTGATAAATAACGAGTTGGATTTTTTTTCCGTTATGTTATGTGCATCATTCTTCATAACTGTGATAATGTGTTTATTATCTGACTACATTTTTCTTTTTCGTTATTGGCATATTTGTACTTTTTTTGATATGCATATGCGTGTAACTTGTTCTTTTTTTTTAGTATGTACTTTGTATGCAGCTCATTGCCTTAGTTACGTTGTTTTATTGATGGATTCGTAAGTTTTACTAGAAGTGTTATACGCCATTAAACCAAAAGTCCGCCATTACATCGTTGCCTGGTGCACTCCCCTGTTCCACCATTAACTCGTGGTTCACTCCACTTTATTACTACTCTTGTTTGCTTCTGTGGGCATGTGATTGTATGCATTTCTTACAGCCGTTTCCTTATGGTTCTGTCTATAGGGTTAAACAGCACTACTCCGGCTTTTAATTTCAAAGTTAGTGTGTTCATTTTCCTGCTCAGACAATCTGATATTTAATCCTCAAAAGCAGCGGAAGGACGTTTGAATCCATATTGAGTTCTGGAAAGATATTTAGAATGATGTATGATGCAATTCAACTAGAAATTATATTTAAGTCGAGCAATTAAATTACAAAAAGAATATTTTGCCGGCCCTTGGCCCGGCCGGTTAAAATGATTTCTTTTTTGCCTAAAACGTACTTAACCTGATAATTTTGCATTACATTGTCCTCAATGGAATGTCTCCCTGGAGGTTTTTCGGTTGCGTGTAGCCACCTGCTTGCATGTCCCCACTGCGCCTGCGCGACGCAGTCCTCCTCAATAAAGCGGGAGCACGGCTGCTTCCGTCATTCATTTTCCTCTCAATCTGTCAGGCGGTGACTCGAGAGGGGAGGCTGGGTGGGCCTTTAGTTAAGTATGTTTTAGGCAAAAAAGAAACCATTTTTAGCTGGCCGGGCTGAGGGACGGCAAAATGTTTTTCTTGTTTGCCAAAACATATTAATATGATAATTTTGCATTATCAGCTGACCTCGTCAGACGTGGTGGCGGGCCGACGGGGCGCCCCGGAATGCAAGCAGGCGTTCCCACACAAATTTTTATTATGGTAAAAATTCGCACTTTATTCAGAACAAGGTGATGAAATAGGAAGTTGGGTGTCTTCGTGGAGATTGGTGGCCCTGGGTTCTTGCTTCCTTCTTTCTATAGAGGGCTTGCTTCTTTCTTTGGATGGTTTGCTTCCATCATGGGATGACTTGCTTCTGCTTCGTTCTGTATGTGCTTAAGGGGGCTTGACCACAGTTCTGGCTGCGACGATTGGACCCAACCAGTGTAGTCCCACTCTTCATTTGTCATGTACCTCAGGTAGTGGGAGGTGAATGTCGTTGAGTGATGCTAGGAAGCTGCCTGTAGGATTTCTTCCGTTAGAATGCCATTATGGTGAGCCCACGATGTTGAAATCGCTGCGACGTCGTGTGCTGTTGCTGTTTCCCTTTTGGGTTGGATTTGTTGTTGGAGAAATCGATTGTTTTTCTTCTCCAACGGGAGATCATTGTAGCTAAGGTTTCTCCTGTTTGTGAGTCTCCAGGCAGGAAAAGTAAGTTTCCGTTTATTCGGATGTTCTCGTGTGGATTCGGGAGGGCTCGGACGGGGCAGTTTGGAAGCGTTCAGGCTTGGAATCCCGGATTTGGGTGAAGGGTTACTGATGAGAAGTTTGGTCAGAAGGGGCTCTGAGGAGGAGAAGGCTTTGGCTTCCTTTGGCTTTCTTCAGTACCTGTATAAGGAGTTCGAATCGTAGGAACAGGTATGCGTAAGGGTTGTGCCGTGGGTGTGTCTTGGTTAAGGTCGAGATGAGCGGCTCGAGGTGAAGACGTTGTCCGTCTTGAAAACCTCACTCAAAACGTGGTTCTAGACACGAATGAGACGAGTATAGACAGCAATGGTCGTCTTGATCTTCACTTGAAACGTGGATTATCCGTGGAGATGTAGGAAGAGTTGAGGGCGTCATCCGCGTGACGTTTTACTCAAAACGTGGGTTTAGCCATGTTTGAGACGAGGACCTGTTGGATTTGCATCAGGTGTCTTATTTTCGTTCGGGGCGTGGGGACAGCTGCAGTTGAGACAACTTGGGAGAGGTGAAAAACCGTCATCTGTCTTGACTCTTCCCTCAAAACGTGGGTTTATTAGTCACGTATGAGACGAGCAGCAGAGTGGACGGTCGTTGTTGTCTTGATTTTTGTTCGAGACTTGAGGCTAGCCATGGACAAGAAAAGTCGTGAGGAGTGGAAACGGCTTCCGTCTTGACTCTTCACTCAAACGTGGGTGTTTGTCACGGATGAGACGAGTATCAGTGTGTACAGCTATTTTTTTTTTGGTTTTTACTCGAGACTTAGGGTCAATTACGATCGAGACGAGCAGCGAGAAGGGCAAACATCTTTGACTTCGTTTTCACTCAAAACGTGGGTTTTGGCCACGGATTTGACGTGCATCTGTGGATGACAACTGTTGTCTTTCTTTCAGTTGAGATGTGGGGTCAGCCACTGTCGAAACGAACACCAGGACGTGTAAGAGTCTTCCAATTCCAGTCTTCATTCCAAACGTGGGTGTTAGCCACGAATGAGAGGAGTATTAGTGTGGACTGCAACTGTCGTCTTGATTTTTACTCGAGACGTGGGGTTAGCCACGATTGAGACGAGCAGCAAGGGATGTAAACAGCTTCCGACTTCACTCTTCACTAAAAACGTGGGTTTTACTCACGAATGAGGAGAGCATTAGTGTAGACAGCAACTGTTGTTTTGATCTTTACTCGAAACGTGGGGTTAGCCACGTTCGAGACGAACACCAAGGGATGTAAACGGCTTCCGACTTCACTCTTCACTCAAAACGTGGGTGAATGAGGCGAGCATCACTGTAGACAACAACTGACGTCTTGATATACACTCGAGACGAGGGGTTAGCCACGGTCGAGACGAGCAGCCAGGGATGAAAATGGCTTCCGATTTCACTCTTTACTTCATACGTGAGTTCTAGCCACGAACGGGACGAGCATTAATGTGGACCGTAACTGTTGTCTTGAGTTTCACTTGAGACGTGGGTTCAGCCACAGTCAAAACGAGCAGCGGGCGTGTTGATGGTTTCCGTTTTATTCTTTACTCCTAAACCTGCATTCTTTATTCACTGGTCACGAATGAGATGAGCTTCAGTGGACAGCGACTGTTGTCTTGAGTTTCACTCGAGACGAGGAGTCGGGAACTGAAGAGGCGACAGCAGGCGTGAAGGGTTGTCAACCTCATTCTTCACTCCAAACGTAGGATGTAGATACAAATGGGATGAGTGTCAATGTGGACAACAACCGTTGACTTGAGCTTCATTAAAGACGTGGGGACAGCTACTGTTGGGATGAATGGGAGGGCGTGTAAATGGCTTCCGACTTTGCGCTTTACTCTAAACGTTGGTTCTAGACGTGAATGAGACGAGTTTCAGTGGTGAGCAACTGTTTTTCTTGAGTTACACTCGAGACGTGGGGCAGGCATGGACGAGACGAACGGCAAGGCCTGCTAACAGCTTCCGTCTCTCAAAAGTGTGTTGTAGTTGTGAATGAGACGAGTCGAAAGGCAATCAGGAGGGTCCATGTTGTTTTGAGCGTAGTTGCTGTGGTTATTGGCCAGCTCCGAGAGACGGCTGATGTCTTCCTTGTGTGTGGTGGACAACTTTGTTATTAGGATGACCTAAAACGTAAGCAAAGCTGGAGGGACGATGGTGCGAAAAACAGCTGCCGAGGTTACCAGCCAGCTGGGGGGAGTCACGATGTATTCCTGGTTGTATTGGTCCTTCCTGTTATTGGAAAGAATCGAGACGAGAGCTGACCAACGTTGCTGAAGGTGTCGCGACATGATTATTGGTTAGAGGAGAAAGATGGATTCGGGGCGGTGGGTCAGGAGGAGTTTTCCCCATAGGGGGTCCTGATAAGCCCCGTCCTTTCACTTCCTGTGCGAGAAGTGAAGGATGGGCTGTAGTGAGTGACAAAAACTGGTCTAAAGTCGGCAGGACAGGAGGTGCGTTTCCCATGGGGAACCCTGATTAATTGCAGCCTTACATATCTCGTCCGCATGTGAACACTGGGTCGAGTCGCGAAAGGTGCTTGGGTCGGCGGGTCAGGAGGAGCTTTACCCGTGGGGAACACTGATGAGGTGCGTCCTTTCATTTCTTGTGCATGACAAGGTGAGAAGTGAAAGCCGGGTTGAGGACGAGCCGGAAAATGTGCGGCGGACAGCTAGTTCTGCATGGTTGAAGCTTGAAGAGACGTTTATCTGGCGGCGATCTTGAAGCAAGACCGCAAGGACGGGAGGAGGCGGCGTCATTTGCCGTCGTGAAGTGGTGAGTTGTTTCTGTTGATAGCGACTTTGGCGCCCCTGTCAGGGCCGGTCGCCAAGTGGTCGTCGTGGACCATTTGGCAAAATTCCGAAAGCCAAGCCAAACCACATGCACAACCCACTACTCTTCCTACCACGATGTTTTCTACAAAATTGCCGTGCTTAAAAATGAAGTGCGCCATGTTTCTCGACACACCTCCGATTCCACTGACCTGATTGATGAAATTAACTTCATTAGGTACAAGTTCCTAAAGAATGGATACCCACCACCTATTGTTGAACGTATTGCCAGTATGGAGTGGGCACAGAAAGTCACGCCCAAATACGCCATGCATCCCTCCTCCATCTTTTTGCCCTTTGTCAAGCCGGTTTTTGAGGCCCTTAAACCCATTGCGCGAACTGAAAAGGTGAATCTCATTGCTACCAGGAACAAAACCCTCAAGCAGCATTTAACTAAATCTTCCACCTGCAATCCAGCCCAGGCGTTGAACGTCGTTTATGAAATTCCATGCTCTAGCTCTAGTCAAAGCTACATCGGCACCACTAAAGACATGAAACAGCGTCTAGCTAACCACCGTTCCGACCTCAAACACAAGAAGACCAATAGTTCCCTCGTCCAACATAAACGCCAAACTAAACATCTCCCCAACTTCCAAAGAATCAACATCATCCACTACAACAACTTCCACAGAGTTCGCTACAACCTGGAAGCATACGAAATATTTAAAAACAAGGACCACCTTTTCAACCATATACAACCCACGTCACAAGTCATGGTACCTTGGACCAGGACCCTTAAACCATCTCCCTAACGTTTGCCAACACTCAGAGTCGGCCTCCCACGTTCTACCTTTCCACGTGTTCGGGGCAGATGTCCTTGGGTCCCGAGCCCCATTCTTGAAATTCACTCTCTCACAGCAGCAAGCCACAACAGCCAAGTAACAAATAATTTCTCACTGTAAATTTATCCCATGCTACTAGAAAGAAGTAATACTCACCTTTCTTTCACTGTAATCGAATTTGTGACTGGATAATGTTTCGAGTGTACCTGATTAGACGAGAAACGGGAGCAAAGCCATACAAGCGTGATGACACTGGGAAATCGCAACCACTTTGTAAGTCCCGACAGACATCTCCAAGCAGTGCTTCACACCCAGTTCGCAACTACCCAGTCTTACTGAGTTCCGCAGATTACCAGAACTTCATTTTACTCATGAGAACCCATAACACATGGAAGAGAAACCATACAAGCGTTACGTGGCCGGCCAGGCATTTCAATGTGGGCTCTTCCCAGGGACAAAACGATCTAAAATTTAAGCTTTAACATGTAACTCCTGGACTTGCAGGACCACCCCAACATTTCCTAATGGAGTGACATGTAAATTTGTATTGTACTTTGTCTGATGAAGATATTGCTGGTGGATAATATCGAAATATCACTGGTGTTTGCATATATGTCTGTGCGTCTTGGCTTCTTCACTGCTTATTCGTTAATCGCACACCCCCTGCACCTATGCCAGAATACATACAGAAAATCCAAGAACTGGGCTTAACAACGCACTACAGAGAAAATGAAGACTTTAATCACTTTTGTGGGATGCTCGATGGACTGGCTTTCCTCCCAGTTGATGACCCTCTTACTGGAATGGACTATTTACAAACCATAAAACCATTGGAGGCTGATGAATTAGTAGCTTACTTTGACAAAACCTACGTCCATGGCTATTGTCGAGTTTTAGGCAATTGTAATGCGCAGCAAAATGATGTGACAATGCGTTAAGAAATGTTCCACCAACTTTCCCTCCTGTAACAGGGAATGTTCACGTTACTACCATTCGAAATGAAGATCGCATAAATAACCGGGTTGAAGGATGGAACAATCGTTTATCAAACCTTGTTGGCGTCGGCCATCAGTCAATTTGGAAGTTAAAGAATGAAGAGGCTGTCGATTCTAGAAAATTTGCTCAGCAAGCGTTGGGAATACAACGTGGGAAAAAAAAAGTGCAATGAGTTCGGTGTAATGCTAACCAGTTTAAAAGGTTTGTGCGAAGATTTGTTAACAACAGAAGAGATATTCCGAATTTCTTACAGGCAGTCGGCCATAACATACGTCAGCGTCCTGATTGAGGTAAGAGATTTTTTTCAACCTAGGGAATTCTAAATTAACAATAGATACTCATAAAGAAGGTGTTTTAATATTTCCCCAAATTCATGTTTTATTTTTTCCGGGAATATTTTTTCCAGGGGATATTTATACCGGGATATTTTTTCCGCTTACCACATTGAAGATGTAATAAAACGCATCCCGTTTGTCCAACTAGCATGCCGTTTTCCGCGATCACGTTGGCTGCAGTCGCGCGGATGTTTCTTCAATTGGAACCAAATGTCTATTTTTCACAGGAAATAAGTTAAATTTTTTTATCTGGGGGTTGAGGGGGGGGGGGCAGGGTACCTCAACGCAAGCTCATTGGGTGGCCCTCATCTTAGGGACAAATCAAAGTCTTATGAATCAGGTGCGCAATTTCAATGCTGTAGGGCTTTTGATAGGGTATAAGGGACTTTTGGACCACCCTGTAATCCAGGGGCCATGTCTCAGAAGTCCCATCCTATCCCATGCCAGGTGAAATACATCATTCAGGCTTGGATGGGTTGCTGATAATAATATGCTTCTACAGGAATCAAATGATGATATCCAGAATGATTCTGGAGGTACAATTCAAGGTTATCCAATACATATCTCTTAACCTACATAATGGGGTAAGTGAATTAGAGGGCTGTTGGGAATCGTGGAACTAATATCAATTCTTTCAATGTCAGAACTAATGTGACACAGGAATCAGAACGCAAATCACATAAAAACAAGGCCGTTACTGGCAAAAGAAGTTGGGTAGTGCAGAGAAGCCATCCAGCAAGAATTACAGAAATAGTTGCACTGCCAAACGAAACAGTAATAAGGTAAAATAACAAATACCCTTGTACAGTTTATGCAAGCAAAATCCCACCATACCCTTTTACTGTGGGGTCGGGATGGGGGCGGTTCAAACATTATAGCGCTTAGGTCTTTTCTCTTCTTGCGCAACCAATGTCACAGAGGTTAGTTAAAAACAGAGAAATAACTCAGGCCGTCCTCCAACTGTTCGAAATGTGCACCATTGCTAGCAGTACAGTGCAGGCTTTTCTATCCATGCTTACTGTAAAGACTGCAATGTATGTCGGGTAATAGTACCACATTTGTTTAGACACTTTCAAGCCAAAGAACTATAAAACGAACCTCGGCTGTGTGTTAAATGTTCACGACGGGACAAGTCTATCTTCAGTATTGTAGCGTAGACGTAGCACACTTACGAATAATTTTAAGAGGTCTACAGTTTGTCTAAAGATTACAGATGGCAGGTAGAAGAACTTCCCTACTTAATTTTATAATTTGAGTTCCAAGTGTTTGGCCGGGGATTTTTGTAGGGGAGAGAGAACGGACAAGTCCATTATAATAAAACAATGTAGATGCACCAGTTTTATGAGACTTTGGAGGTTTGACACACTACCAGCCGAACCCATGGCATTAAAAGGCGAGAGGCGGTGGTGCCCAGAGAGGAGGGGGGGGGGGTAGTGATGAGTTCAACTCCTCACTAGCATTTTAGGGGGGGGTGAAAAATTTCGATGTATTTATTAAGTAATAACACTCCACCTGTCACCACAACAAAACATAACCCGTCAACAGTCAGTACAACACAAAAATCTAGAAAAATGCAACAAAAAACAATGTAAGTGAGTAAGTGTTAGTTTATTCACCCAACACATATCACAAAATTACCACAAAAGCTAATGCTAGCGTGTGGTTTGAGAGCAGCAGACAAAGAAAAACAATTGAACTAGCACTTTTGAATACAGAATCAAAGGTTAGGCGCCAAAACAACAACAACAAAACAACATTGAAATAAAATAAATGTTTTACTTTATAATTTTATGCACGGTTGAATATTGATTGAAAACGAAACAGGACAGTAGATGCTGTTGCAGCTGACTGTTGTGACGGAATAGAAATAAAGCGTGTGAAAATAACATGGCCGAAAATGATTGTGTGTGTGGGGGGGTGGGTGATACCCAACCTCTAGTTCAAATCGGAATATAGGAGTACCATTCTAAAAGTAGGGGCATTTGATATTGGGGGGGGGGGAGAGGGTAACTTCTCACTGGACCAGAAGGGGGAGGGGGTAGGTACTACTGGCGAGAGGAACAATTTTTCAAGATATTTCCAATTGGAAATTCGTAGGATCTTATACATGACACAAACGACATGAGCACGAAGCACCTCAAGGCTCTTCGCTTCCCGTAAGTGCCAGGAGTGGCTAAGGTCACGCTCAAACCGGGAACCCATGGCACAGCTACGGCGTCAGAACTGAATTGTTGGAGGGGGGGGGGGGGAAGGAAGCCGACAGAAAGCACATCTGAAAACAGTGGACTAAAGGACTTTTTTTCAAGGTAGCCATGTAAGGCACTTTATTCCGTTTAATTCAACCTGAATGCAACGTAAGCTACAATGTCGTCCAATTATTTTTTGTAAAATATGCCCCATAAACACACAATATAAATTAAGTTGAACATATATTACAAAGTTGCTACAAAAATAAATACATAAATAAATAAATAAAATGAAATAAAAACTAAACTTATTCATTTGATCTCAAGTTAAGCCTGAAAGTTTTTTTTTTTATTTTACTCTCTGGTGTCGACCTGAATGTTCGAGTGGGAGGGAGGGGGGAGGCGTGGAATATGGGGGATCGTGGACCACCCAGGCCCATCCCTAGCGCTGTCATTGCTTTGGCAAGCTCGATATTCATTTATGTGGGGGGGATGGGGGGGGGGTTAATGCATAGTGCTGTCGTGCCTGTTTTGCCTGTTTCTCACTACCCAGACTCCTTACCAGCAAAGAATTAACTTGTTGATTACCATCGGTTGCATACGTTCATTTTACAGCATTACCAAAACCGCGCAAAACTGTTTACTGTCCTTGTTACTGCTTTGTTTGATGGTTCAACTATTTCCGTATTTTCTGCTGGGCCCCCCCCCTCCCCCCCTCCCCCGGACGGCTTCTCTGCACTAACCGACTTCTTTTGCAATAACTTCCCTTTTTTGTATGCGATTTCTTGTGATTCCTCAGCGTGGTGTGTTACTCCCACGATTCCTCACAACTTTCTAATTTGCTTTACACCAGTAGTATCTTCCTCCAAGGTCATTTTGGGTATCGTCTTAGGATTCGCCATAGGTGACTTCCTATAAGAGCATGTTATTACCAGCAACCCGTGTCTAAACCTTATTAGTGTATTTAACCTGGCATGGTATTTATGAGACACATTGTGTATGTGCAATTGGAGATGTTTTGCCCGTTGCTATGCACTTGTAAATTTATGAATCCAAGCCCCAAATAGTTTTTACGTACGATGATGTAGAATAGGTTTTTATACCCTTTTTTTTAATCCATCGCACATAGAACTGCGCTTGACAGGGCCATCGATTCTGTTACTGAAAGCACTATGTGGAGCACAAATACGGCAAACGCTATAGTTGACGTTTGCGCAGCATCGTAGCGTAGTAACCATTAGCTCCGCTGTCGCACTTAGTAAAAACGTAATTATTTTTGCATGCCATAATTTCGAGGTCAGTGAACGTTTCAACGGATCAACGTTTGGACAGCTAAGGCTGTTTTTAGTTTTGAGATCTCCATGACATATTATTTTTAATGACGCGCGGTGCTAAACAGAGCTAAGGAGCTTCTCATCCTGACGGTGTGTTTGTCTGTCTTTCTGTCTGTCCGGTAATCTTGGAACGCATTGTCAGAGTCATTTCACATTTTCCGTATGCATTCCATGCCAAATTTAAATTAAAAACTAAAGCCTAATCACAGTAAAAAAAAAAAAAAAAACAGATAAAAACAGGAGCTTTCGCCCAGTCTTACTGGGCATTCTCAACTGCCACCACATTCAAACCTGGCTCCTCCCACTGCCAAATTTGTGAATTAAGGTTCTTAAATCAATAAAACTAGTCAAGGGGATTCGAGTATTTTGATTCTCAAATATAAAAATGAACCAGATATTATTAGGAATTATTCAGGGAAATTAAACAGAAATTAATGTACGGTACTAGACATTAACGTACGTACGCCTAAAAGTTGGCTTGGCTCGCCTACGACGCCTAAAGCCCGTCGCAGAATGGTTTACCAAAGACGTTAAAATCGATTAATAAACGCCACACTCATAACTTGAGTACAGCAATTTTGACCTTGTAGGCACGTAGTAACGCGTCGCTTTGCACGGAATTTTCTTCAGTCTGGAGAGGGCTTAACCCTTTCACTACTGAATTATTTTTGGTTGGGGCGGTCGTCGGATTCGAACCGGCATTCTTTTGGTTTGGTGACGAGGACGCTGACCGCTGGGCTGTCCCCCGCTGCCCGTTTTGTTCGTTGCCCCCAGGGTCCCCTCGTAAAGCATGTGGCACGCGTGGGCACTTAGTTTATGGCACGAATGGTTTTGTGCTTGTTCGAGGACACTAGTAGCAAAGGGGTTAAGCTGTGCAAAGAAAAACGTGGTGATTTTTCTAAGTCTCGTATGATAGTCCCATATAAGTCGGGTCGGTCTTGGGATTCAACCCGACATTTCTGGGGAGTTGCAGCTCGCTTTGCTCCCCGAGGCAACACACCCAAGTAAGGGCACATTTACGCAACCCCTCGCATTTGCATTCTCGCAGCTAGAAGCTAGAAATCACCTCAAATTCCAACATGGCGGCGGTTTTATGTTTGCCGCCTCGCAACGACAACAGCAAATAACGTGAGTTCAGAAGCGTTTGGGAAATTGTTTCGTCATGAGGAATTCTTTATATTATTGGCACGGATTATAAGACTGCAAGTATTTACTCAAACGATGTCGGATTTAGCTAATCCATTTAGCGTTGTTCCCATGGCAATGTCACCTTTGCCATCGCGATTGAGTTCTAGCTGCGAGAATGCAAAGGCGAGTCGGTGCGTAAACGCGCCCTAAGATCTTTCAACTGAAGGGCGAAGACATAATGGGGAAACTCACTGCATATAACTGTACGAGTTGAAAACAACGCAAGCTTAAAAACTTGCCAACGTCTGGCACTTTAATCAAACCTTAACTTTCGGGCATAATTTGCCCTTTATCAAAGGCAGTACCTTAGCTTCTCAGCACGTCCTAACGACTTGCTGAGAAGCTCAGCTACTGCGTTAAAGGGCGACATTGCGTCCGAAAATTAAGGCTTGATTAAAGTGCCAGGCGTCGGGCAGGCCGTTGTTTTCAACTTTTCCATGCTTAGCGCCTTTGCTTATTTTGTATGAATCTTCACGACTTTTGGGCTTCACGTCACTGGGATACTGTCATTAAGTCGCAGTATCCTTAACGTTTCGTTTCAGTAACCTAACGTACAAGAAAGAGGTACGAAAAAAAATTGAAGTGGGTGGGGTGGGGTGCGAATGAGATGTCTGGATTGGGTACAGATGCCAGAATTTCTACAAAGAAGGATTGTAATAGGTCAAATTTTGGTCACAAGAAAGTATACTAATTACAATTTTTTTTTAATTTCGTGTGGGAATTGGGAGAAGGATGCTTTCAGATGTTCGCGTATTGGTATGCTGTTAGCAAAATCATTATGTACTCTTTCTAAATCAGAATGTGAAAATAATAATAAAAAAATGCAAAAAAATTATTATACGGCATTAAGATATGAAAAATTAGTATAACTATGATTTTAATTTATATCGAACCAAACTTTAAGGTTCGATACGACCCGATTGTATTTTATGTTTTAAGTTAAACACGAACTTTCAGAGTGTTCAAGCAGGGAGTACGCTTAGCACTTATTGTATATTGGTTAATTTTACTAAAATCAAATTGCCGAATTGCGAATGATAATTATTCGGCGAAGGAAAAAGATGCGAAGAAATCCTCCATTTTGAGTTATACTTTTGGCAATTTTGTTTTAATAAACTGTTACATACATTAACTGAACAAAAAATGGCTGCGCCGTTTAGAAAAAAAAGCATTAGAGCTCGTATCCCCATACTCACAGCTGTGAAGGTACACGAATAAAAACGGATTAGAGTTCACTCGAACGCAACGACCTATAATTTGAACTCCAATTCCAGGGAACAAGGAGTGGTTTTATTCATTGGTTATGTCAGACGTCTGTTTGTACTTGTTTTAGATTTTTGTTGTGTTTCATGTGAGTGTGCATGTTGTATTTTGTGTGCGTATTTTATTTGTGTGAGGTATCCAACCGTTTTCTTTGTTTGATTAGCGATGTACATGAATACGTGTGTATGGAGCCTGGAATGTTACAATTCTTGTTCCCTGGAATTGGAGTTCAAATTATAGTACGTTGTGTTCGCGTGAACTCTAATCCGTTTTTATTCGTGTACCTTCACAGCTGTGAGTATGGGGATACGAGCTCTAATGCTTTTTTTTTCCAAACGGCGAAGCCGTTTTTTGTTCAGTTAATTTGTTGGCTTTTTTCGCTTCCGTTTTATTGTAATTGCTACGGTCTGGTCTGTCATGTGTTGGTATGTCTACTGTACACCCAATTATGTTTGCGAAAAAACTAAACATTAGAAATGCGTATACATTCATAATAAGCTACTCCTTAACTTGTCTTGCGGAAGTAATTATTTATCATTTACGTATCAGTTAAACCACAGGGCTAAACCTCGACATCAAAAGAGGCTGGTGCACCGCATTGTTATCTAACAACGTGTTTAACACATACAACGCGATCATTGTTGCGATTTGCGTGTTTCTTTAATTTTGACACGTTGAAGCAATGTTGTTCGATTCCGAATTGGTCCTTCGGCGAACAAAGGAAATAAGAACGTGCCCCTTCTGAAGACAAATGTATTGTATGATTTAGGGCGGGCATATACCGGAATCAAATGGACGCTTGGCCGTGCATATACTAGTACTAGCATCGTACTCGGTTTCGCCCGGGGATTTGTTTGACCCGTGGTTGTTTCCCAGTAGTTGCTCGGTGCTGCGTGATCGTTCACTGCAACAGTCGATTTTTTTTGTGTGCAACACTCCCCCTTTCCTCTCCCTTCCTCCTTTTATCCCGTCCTCTCCCTCTCCTCTTGGTTTCCTTCCCTTTCTCCTCTTTGCTATACGTAGTTGAATGTGGATGTTTATTTGAATTAATAGCAAACACCCCCACAAATTCCTGTAGGTTGAGTTAATGCGTAATCGTATGCTTAATGGTAACAGCTCAATCCCCCCCCCCCCACTCCCAGTCTTTCGCTGTGGCTTAAGCGATGCTTGTTGTGTGAAGTGTGCATGACGTCATGTAATACTTGCCCTTGAGATTACTACGGTATTTGGTTAGAAGGATAATTGTTAGAGCAAATTGTTATTCGAGGCAACAACGTCCCAGTTTCAACTTCAAGCCAAAGAATTGACACACTCGCACGTTTTCATTGTTTCCCTTCCGGGGGTCGTCGTTGCGGTTGCTTCATTTCTGCTTTGAGACTTTGGTTTATAATGTAAGAAGATTAAATGCACGCTCGGACGTATTTCAAGTTGTTGCCGCCGTTCGGTTACCGAACGTTCACGCACGTCTGCAACAATGGAAGAGTTGTATAATAATTGATTTACAAGCTAAATTACGTCATTTACGTAATTTAACATGTAACTGCAGGACGGAAAAAGTCTACATTTTCTGTTTGTAGTAATTTCGTTTTATTTGAAACGGAACAAAATGGGTATAATTTGTGTTGATTCGTGTACGAGAAGACACATTCAGCTTAGGCACAGAAAGTTCAACAAAGGAACGAACTAAAACGAAAAAAAAATGGCACTGTTCGAAAAGGACCGTAAACGTAAATGGCGTTTTCAACTTGTAACGAAAACGTTTGCATGTTACATTATTTCTTTTGGGTTTCCAAACTTGATTTTAATGCTTTCTATGGCGAAAGGGCGGCACAGGACTACAGAGGTTATATATGTAGATTGGAAAATTTGATTCTGGCCCAAACTCGTTCACATCAGTATAAGAATTTAGAGCTTGGAGTAGAGTTAGTTGGAATTTGTAGCTACCGTGCGAAGCAGGTTCCATCTCCCGACACAAACAAGCCGACAGTGACGTCATTCTAGTGGTCACGTAATAGCAACAGCAACAGTGAGAGCAAAGCAGAATTGCACGCATTCAATGTATGATAAATAGCTACAAGATTCATGGAAAAAATGGAGGCAATTAGGGCTCGTTTACGCAACGAGATCTTCTCGCTCGCCGAAAGCTATTTGCTAGACAACCGTTATTTATTTACGATTAATGTCCCGTTTCTATTAAATGAATGCGGTACTAGACAACAAATTAAATGTATTATAAATAACAACACGGACAAAGAACAAAGTACAACAGTCATTTTAAACATTGCTACAACATTGTTGCCATTTCACGCTATTTCCAAAATTTGCTCTTCTCGCTGAAAAAACAGCTTCTAGCAGTGATCAAACGACGGCAGAATAAACAGCAACTCGTAGCGAGAATTCAAAATCCAACATGGCGTCCATTTCGGAGTTATCGATTCGAAAACAAACCTTCGAATGCTGGTATTCAGGAATCTGTCCGTCGTCGTGTACTGCAATAAAAATTGTTTTCTTGTTGTCATAAATCGACGCTGTCATGTTGCAAGCATCGTACGTCGTGTCGCGAGGCACGAGGAGAAAATTTGCGTCCGCGTTGTTGTCATGGTTACTACGTATAGACAACTCGAAAGCCGCATTCTCCGACAACGGCGAGAAGCAGCCAGCAGATTTAGTATTGACCAAGTAAAAACTAGTAAGCGAGAAAACTGTCCTTGCGTAAACGCGCCCTTACAGTAGGCACCTTATTCGGTGTCGAGATAATGCATTTTTTGAACATGGTGGACGTCTCCATGGTACAAAATAAAAAAAAATTCGCCTTCGAACATGACGTCATTTATGACCTGCCTCTGGATCGCTGCTCTCAAGGTTTAGTTTTGCACAAGGAAACCCCGGAAAACACCCAAACGCCTTCTTAATATCTAAACCTCTATTAAGATTTATCAGGATTAAACATGCATACGAACCTTTGAAGTAACCTACTTGCCTGCATACAATCGTTTTTATGTTCTAGAGCGCTCTTCTGCAATAGAAAATAGACGACGTAGTTAGGGCATTCCATCGGTTAAAATAAACCGGTGTTTCAATATGGCGGCTTCTCGGTCAAGAGATTAAACAGGACGGAAAGCTGACGGTTCAACAACAGTCAAATAAACACAAATTCAAACCTATTCAGGTTGCCTTTTGGACTTGTACGTCAGACTGCCTGAGCGGGGTAATCGAACCCACGGCTTTTGAAACCTTTGAAGCGATAGGACCTCGGCCTTTGGTTTCAATGGTTGTGGGTTCGATTCCCCAATCAGTCAATCTGACATAAAAGTCAACATAAAAGTCAACGTAAATAGGTTTGCATTTGTATTTCCCTCAAGAGAGCATGCGCCGAGTTGCGTAAACGGCCCTCGCGTGGAATTAGGGGAAAAAACGCGACTCAGACATAGCATTAAGCGACAGCATGGCTGGGAATGACAGGTGCAAATCCCAAGTAGGGTAATTCTACTCTCGTGGTGCCACCAAGAAGACGGAAAAATAATTAAGTCCCAACGTGCACCGCAAACCTTCGGGGTGTCCCTGGGAACCTCGAACAACGTGAGCAAGCACAGTAGTCTGAGTGGTCGACTAACGGGTAAGAGAACGCTGGATCGAATCCCACACCCGACTAAGGTAGATAGGATTAGGAAAATAAAAATGTTAAGTCTTCTGATGATGCACAAATTTTAACAAATCAGGCCATGAGATGGGCATTGGGCGAGTGACCATTTAATGGTAGGTTAATCAGCTACGGCCCTTCAAGTTAGCTTCTCTGCATATCTTGACAGAATGGCGGGAAGCCCACAGAGCTATCCAATACTCTGGCTCCGGGAAGTTAGATTATGTAAAGATACATTTATTTATTTAATGTTCTAGTATACGCCAATTTAAGGACAGCATCGATAAAATTAGTGCGGAACTTTTCAAAAATTTGGAAGCCTCAATACGGAAGAATATTATTGATTTGCTTCGTTATGTTGAGATTATCGATAGCGACTAATGCAATTTTGATATTGGTAAAAGTTAAATTCAATTAGCTTGGAATTAACAAGCATATCCAGCGATACTAACACGCCTTACATCCACTTCACATAGCAGTTAAAAAATATTGAAATTACCACTGTGCAAATAATACCTACTATCACAAAGTGAAATTGTCACCATGAGAGAGATATGCCAGTAAACTTATGCATCAACATTTAAACCACCATCTCATAAACACAAAATCATCATAACGAGAAAAAAACAATAATGGATACCAACGATGCGTAAATTAGCGGCTTTATAAAAACGTAGTTTCGTCGAAGCTAGGAAGAAAACTTCGGTACTTTTAAAGTTTTCTGGCACGGTTTCGCCTTCCAGACGTCCAGATATCGAAGGTCACGATTAAACATTATTTTCCGAATAGAAGGTATAATAATGAAAGTGTGGACAAAGATCTAGTGTTCAACCAAACGTTAAAGTGTGGATTCACACAACCAAGGATTTACTACTCGTGAGTTTGACGAGAAAAATTCCAGGCCTTGAATTTCTTGAAATTGTTCGCTACGTTCTTGAAGGTTTTTGTATTTTTTTAGTCGTAAAAATTTAAAATAATGCCCTAGCTTTGTACAAGATTAAGACAAATTGAAATATTTTTTTTACGTAACTTGCATGTTTGTCGTAAAACATTGTTGAGCTTTTTTTTTTAATTTTGCTGCTCCACGTATTTTCATTAATTGTTTTTAAGGCGAATAAAACGAATGTAGGGAAAAAAAAGCGTCCGAAAGAAGAAAATGTTTCGTGGTGAAACTCCTTGCGCAGCCTGGTGAAATTCGAGCCAAGGCAACTGGTCTAACCTATACAACAACAACACGAAAAAAATAGTTTTTTTTCTCCGGAATTTTTCCCTTAGGTTTTATTTTCTTGACGTTTTTCCCCCACGGCTTTTTTCCGTAGGCCTTTTTATTTTATCAAATGCACGATTAAAACATGGATATTTTAGTGTTTGGTGAGATGTTGTAAACATGTTTGTTGATTAACATACGTGCTTGAAAAAGTTGTATTGATCTTGGAAAAGTCCTAGATATATTATATCGGTTTTGAAAAAAGTACTTGAAAGTGCTTAAATTTTCTGTTTGTATTCTTCTGCGAACATCCAGTCTACACGGTACTTCTGGTAACTTAGGATAAACTTAGTTCCGTTTTACGGTTAGTAAATAGAAATAGCCTGAAAATAATAATTAGTTCAGTGCCTTTATATTGTTTTATTTATTTATTTATTACTATTTTGTTTTATTCTGGTTATTATTACTTCGACACTTGTTGGCGCCTTACTTCTCTTCCATCTTTGCATGCGAGTGTGATAGGCACAATTTGCACACACGCATTTTTTCGTCACGCTCAAAAAAAAAAAGGCCACGGACAAAAACCTGCTGAAAAAATCCCGCTGAAAAAAAATGGCGGGCCCCCCCCCCCCTCCCCGGCCAAATTTGAATTGTTTTTTTTTTTCGTGCTGTTGTTTTTACAATTTTCGTGATTTCGGTTGCCTTGGCTCAACTTTCAGCTGGAAGGTTAAGGAGATTCACCAGGAAACGTATTATTTTCTCCGTGGCCTTTTCTTCCTTTTATTTTCTATATTTGGTTTAACAGCCACGTCCCTAATGGTTAGCTGACAGGATTTCAGAATCCTTGTTTAAGGAGACAAAACTCTTGGCTGAGGATTGTATACGCAAGCACGAGAAGCAATGCACATTTGGGACTTGAAGGATGAGAAACTGGATTGTAGCGGATCATCTGCTGTTCATCCCCTTCCCAATCTACATTCGTGATCCATTTCGTCCACGACCCTCCCTCCCACACTCGCCCGTCTCAATTGAGGAAAATGAGAAAAATTGAGGAAAATTGAGAAAAATTGAGGAAAATTTAGGAAAATTGAGGAAATTGAGGAAAATTGAGGAAAATTGATGAAATTGAGGAAAATTGAGGAAATTGAGGAAAATTGAGGAAATATAGGAAAATTGAGGAAAATTTAGGAAAATGAGGAAAATTGAATAAATTGAGGAAAATTGACGAAATTGAGGAAAATTGAGGAAAATTGAAGAAATTGAGGAAAATTGAGAAAATTGAGGAAAAGAAAAGAAAATGATAGGAGCGACAATTGGCAGCATATCTTAACTCACAAAATAAGAACGTCAACACGGACTACATTACGGATAGTAATTTAGTTCGTGTGGACATTTAAATTGAAATATCTATCTTCAAGAGCGTACAATTATAGCGTTATGCGTAATGATTATTGATGAGCCAATCAGTGTGCAATAAGAAATCTTTCGGGTAAAAAATTGTAAGGTATAATATTACAACTGACCCTGAAACTTACGAGGGCAAATAACGGAACTTAAATATTTACAAACATTTTATACCTACCGTGGTAAAAAAAAAATATAGGCCCATTTTTTTAAATTGGAAAAAACAATGAAATATATGTAAGACAAACAGATGGACTGATGAACTTCACAAAAAAAAAATACTAGACACTACCACCAAGGAGAACACACTTGTTCGCGATTGAATTTTCGATTACTCCTGTCATCACTTGCTGGGGAACGAAAAAACTGTGCACTGTTCCGTCACACCACTGTGTTTTTCTTGGTGGTACCCTTTTTTCGCAATGTTTTCCAAATAGCACTGTGACAAACGGTTACCGATTTTTTTTTTCCATTGATGAACTTCACAAAAGAAAATGACGACGTAAAAATAAAAGCGAAAAGAAAACAAGAATTAGACAAAAAAAATCGCCGGAATGCGAACAAAAACACAAGATGATATGAACAGCATACGAGCCCAGTGTTTAACTGGTTATTGGAACAGTTTAAAAAAAATAACCCCCCCCCCCCAAAAAAAAAAAAAACAAAAAAAAAGAGAGAATCAAAAATTACTGAAGTAGGAAAACGGAAACCAAAAAAGAACAGTGAAGAACACGAATCATGAACAAATCAAGTTATTGAAATAATTCTTTACCGTCATTCATTTAACACTATTAAACGTTGTTCATGTATTAGGGCGCGTTTATGCAGCGACTAGCCTTTGCATTCTCGCAGCTAGAACTCAATCGCGATGGCAAAGTTGACATTGCCATGGTAACAACGCTAAATGGATTAGCTAAATCCAACATCGTTTGAGTAAATACTTGCAGTCTTATAATCCGTGCCAATAATATAAAGAATTCCTCATGACGAAACAATTTTCCCAAACGCTTCTGAACTCACGTTATTTGCTGTTTTCGTCACGAGGCGACAGACATAAAACCGCTGCCATGTTGGAATTTGAGGTGATTTCTAGCTTCTAGCTGCGAGAATACAAAAGCGAGTGGTTGCCTAAACGTGTCCTTAGCATGCCCGGCAGGCAGTCATTATTAGAGTTCGTTTGTACACGAGAAGTTAAAAAAAAAGATGTCAGGCGGAGCTGCTAATATTGGAAATGGAATTTGATTTATTACGGAACTTCAACCTGATGAGATTACCAGCCCCAAACTAAAAACACTACAAAATTACATTAGAAAATCGCAATAAAGGACAAAATTAGAGCACAAGCTAGCAATACAACGAAATTACCCAAACATCCCTCCCTGTTTCACAGCAGAAAGTAAAAATAGCACGAAGAGTCATAACATTTCTTTCCGTTGAATGTGGCCACACACTCCCTTTGCACTTAACATATCTCGTCCACCACATTGCTTGTTGTTTGTTTGTTTGTATTTTTAGGGAGCGCGAACTCAAACTGGGTTATCTGCCCCACGACGATAAGAGGGACAATTTATCTGGATCAATTCAAGCGGAAAACCCAGGATCTTTGATTTTATTTTATTTTACTGCAGCCCGAATCCTTACTCCGTATAACTATACAACTAATTAGTGTCACAGTAACAATCCGCAAAACGAGGCCCATATAGACTGTAGCCAATGCCCCAGTTTCAACAAACTCCTTCACCATTTACAACCCAGAATCAAGGCCCGACAAGATACCAGGACAGACGAACGGACACCATAACTCACACACTCCCGTCACCTCACAAAAGCACGCTGCAGTACGCAGACGGCATATCACCATCGATAATCAAAAGGGTTCAAAGGGTTTTACGAGCGTTAACCACTCCTGGTTATCTGCCCGAATTGAATTGAATTTTATTCTAAGAGCACTGACCGGCCGTCGTACGCCCTGTACATGGCTAAGTAAACAACAACCCAACAAAAACAGTATACCAGCACACCAAGAGATGCCAAACTACCAAATAACAACCAAACAACCAAATCTGTATCACGCCCTCCATGGCACCCTGTAGCATCCCGATGCAGTAACCAGAAACACCACGGCCACCACCATAGTACAACACACATAACACACACTTCGCTCTCGCAGCCACTGTCGAATCCTTGCTGCCCGACGAGCAGCGGCTAACAATGTCAAAACGTTACAATGCTGCAACATGCAACAATGGTGCAACAAGGAGATGAGGCGCACGCTATCAAATAGAGTTCACCCCTCCCCCAAACGAAAACGTGGGGGGTGGGGGGGGGGGGCACGATCACCCAACTTTTATTTAACAACCTTCCACATGCAAACGAATTCTCCACACGCAGAAAAGCATACACAAGTATGGCTGACCCCAGGACTATAAAACAGGAAGCAGTACTAACGCAGACAAAAAATGCTCCTTTAACATGGAGTCTGCATGTTTTACAAATTACAAATGCACACACAAAACTGCAAACATATAGCCACTCACACGAAACAGACTTAAAATATAAAACGACAAACCCTGCCCCCCTCCCCCCCCCCCCCCCAAAAAAAAAACCGCTTGTGTAATACACAAATTAAGCATACATTTCAACCACAAATTCCATTTACTTTCTGACGTAACCACAGCAAACCAATCCTTGTTCCCTGGAATTGTAGTTCAAATTATAGTTCGTTTCGTTCGAATGAATTCTAATTCCATAATTTGTGCACCTTCACAGCTGTTAGCCAGTGTGCGCAAAAACTAACTGACTGGATACACGCCTTCCGCAACAAACACAGAGAGAGCAAACTGTCCAATGTTGCAAACGGCGCATCAACTAGTGTTATATGATGACAAGTTCGGGGTAACTTGAAACATTTTACTAGGGTAAGGATAGTCAGGTATTTATCAGGTATATACATTGTACTATGAGCTGAACAATGTTTTCACAGTATCAGCTAATTTTGTAAACATGCCTTCAAAATGTATATTTTGAATTTGGATACGATTTTTAAGGTAAAAAATGATATTAAAAAAATCTTTCAACTGGCACATTTATCCCCTGTATACAATGGCGTACGCAGGATTTTTTTTAGGAAGGGCACAATGCTTGAAGGGGCGCCTTGTGGCACTAAAAAAATTATTAATAACCAGCCAGGGGATGCGTGAGCTCTGAAATTCGTACGATTTAGAGCATTTTGGGCCATCGAGCAACTTTAGCATTTTCAGCAACTTTCAGCATTTTCAGCAACTTTCAGCATTTTCAGCATTTTCAGCAACTTTTTTTTCGGGGTGGGGGGGGGGGGGGTCAGTGGAGCATTATTTAACATCTTCAGCAGCATGTTTTTTTTAGAATTTTTTTATTGTAAATTTGGGGCTACATGACAATTTGAAATACGTATGACATTATTTTATTATCGTACGAAAAATAACTAAGGATAAGCTTGGTCTGTGACGTGGGGGTGCCTGACTTTCCTTGGGGGGGGGGGGGGGTTCGTCCCCCCCCTTTCCCCCCCCCCCCCTTGCGTACGCCTCTGTCTGTATATATGACTATTAGGCTACTACACTATTACTCCGGGTACGGAGAAGGGGGGAGGTTAAATCCAGGTCTGCATCAGGTTCGGTAGTGACCATCCGATTGCTCGACGCGCCATTAAGCTTCAATCCCCCACCCCCCCATCCGATTGCAGCCCCATTCACCCCGGCTTCCTACTCCAACATATGTGGATTTGAGTTTTATTTAACGTTAGCTTAGTTAGGCCTAAACATTTTTTTCTTTTCGTTTTGATCATTGAGTTGATCGTCCAGCTGTCGACTAAGCTTGGAATGGACCAGCAAGCTGCAATCGATACGAGTTGTTTTCCAGAGATATAATCAAATATTGTAGTACAAAGCAGAACGATTTCTACAAGGAAATGAAAAATGTATGAATCGGCATCCAGTCGAAATAGCTGGATTCTGTATGGTGAACGCAGTGAGGAATGAATACACCGAAATGGTTTGTCCTATAAATAAACATGATGAGGGCACAGAAGAGTTGTATTTTTAAAATAAATAACAAGTTAATTAAAAACTGATACATTGTAATGTCTTTTCTACCCAAAACCAAAATTAGTAGAAGAGAAGCCACCAAGTTAACAACAAGGGTCGGCCTTTGAAAGTAGTGACAGCATTCAGCCAAAGAAAAATTTGATATGTTTATCTTATTAACAGCAAACGTGGCGCATTGTTATCTTCTTTAATTTTTTTGAGCCAGGCGATTATAGTTATACCTGCAAATATGACGGATTGCTTAAATGTCAATGTCAGAGCTATAGGATTGTACAGTTTTAAGTCCAACATTTATCAGCAGTCGAAGAAATTAGTTACACGAAGAAATTAAGAGGGCAATGCGCCAAGTTTGCTGATTAATAGGATTAATCTTGGCGGCCTTTCCCTGATTGAATGATATCACTACTTTCAAAAGCGGCCCCTTTTTGGAAACTTGGAGGCTTCACTTAAACCACTTTTGATTTTGGGTGGATATCACTACTTTCATAAGACTTAGATCGCACGAAACATGGCGCCTGCATTGATCTACACTTTCACTGGTAGAATGTTGATATACATACAACCAGGGACCCTCTACTATCAACCGGGTCGGTTCACTCAGTTGAACGCGTCTGAACTACAGCACAGCTATTTCCCGTGGTAAAGTATACACGAGCGAGATTCAGTTGATGACGTTTTGGCTCCCAAAGCAATCCTCGAAGCAGACAACGCTTGATTTTTCGAAACCAACAAAAAGGTTTGTTTCAACTAGCGAGTAGTTTTTTAACGAAATTAAAGAATAATTATGAAATATCTGATCGCTCAATCTTTACTAAACGTTAAAACACACATTATTAAAACAAAACGACAAATTCTTAACAGATTACCCAAGACGAGAGTAGCTGACGTCGATGCGTCGAAACCAAAACGGCATGCTTTTACGATGATCGCTTGTGACTGTGCTCTCCGTCTGATAACAAACGTTGCGAATTTCAGTCGCATTAGTGTCGATTGTACTGGTAGGTTAATGCACTTTAAAATAATTTAAACAATTGGAGCGGTCTGGCTTATGTTTGATGATGAGTATTCGTTCGTTTGTTAATCCAATTTTATGCCGATTCATCAGTAAAATTAAAAGCCAATGAGATGCAAGAATCGGTAAAATGGCGCGAAATGGGAGCAGAGACGTCAGACGCGTTTGAAGCAGCTCCCAAAATCTCCCACGGTTTCTCGCGGTAACGCGTAAGGGCGCGTTTATGCCACGACTCGCCTTTGCATTCTCGCAGCTAGAACTGAATCGCGATGGCAAAGGTGACATTGCCATGGTAACAACGCTAAATGGATTAGCTAAATCCGACATCGTTTGAGTAAATACTTGCAGTTTTATAATCCGTGCCAATAATATAAAGAATTCCTCATGACGAAACAATTTTTCCAAACGCTTCTGAACTCGCGTTATATAAAACCGCCGCCATGTTGGAATTTCAGGTAATTTCTAGCTTCTAGCTGCGAGAATGCAAAAGCGAGTTGTTGCTTAAACCCGGCCTTATAGTAAGTGGGCCCACCCTATCAAGGCTACGTATAATCCAAGTTCCCTGCATACAGCTTTGTTTAGCTAGCGTGGTTAAGAAAATACATTAGAAGAAGAGCTTGTAATGCAGCAGTTGAGGGGGGGGGGGTACTGTATGCATTTAAGTGTCTCCGACTACACTCTTTTTTTCTTCATGTACACCACCAAGAGTGTTCGAAAAGTGGAAATAATGACGTCACAAAAATGGAGGTGCCAAGCGCTGTACCTAACTGACCATAGCTTCGTTTCTATTGGACCAAATTGAAATTTCTATATACCAAATTAAAGGGGATTAATCTGACTACAAATTTGGGCCCTATACAATTCCTTCTAAATTGGACCAATTTAGGCGTATTGCCGAAATTACCTTTTTTTTAAAGAGTTTTACTGGCTATTTTTTTGCCCATATTTCCATAACAGTTGCTATTTTAGGCTACTGCTCCAGTGGACTCCGAAATAGTGTGTTGTATTACATTTAAGTGGTTGTAATGAAACTTCAAACAAAATACAACCGAACAATCACCAGCAGTTATGTGCTAACATTTAATTTGCTGTCTAATTATGTAAAAAGTCGCAAATACATAATGATAGTTTAAACAAATGACACACAGTATATAAGTTAAACAAAGCAAACAGTATGCATTAAAGACTGTCCTTGTGAGAATACAAGACATAAAAAAAAAGGGTTTAAAGGGTTTAACGAGCGTTAACCACTCCTGGTCATCTGCCCGAAGCCCTAAAGCCCTGTGTCTGCAACAGCCAGATTCCCAGCCGGTCACCCACCCAAGTATCAATCCAGCCCAATGCTGCTTAACTTCGGTGATCTGACGAGAACCGGTCAAACAAGACATTAACCTGAGAAAGAAAAAAAAAGACAACAGCCCCGACTGGCACTTGAACCCAGGACTTCCAGGACTATTAGTCCTAGATGGCTTACATAATCTTCATAAAACTTTTTCAGGCTTTACCTATCTGCATCTACATATTCATTCTACACCTTCGTCTGTAACAAAGCTTGTTTTGTTGCACGGTGAAACCGCACACCCTGACTGGTCAAATGAAGCGCATTGCAACTTACCAACCTACCTCTCTAACAAATTATCGGCTAAAAGTTAAGTGTAGCAATCAAAATACGTAGCGAGAAGCAACGTGACATATTTTGGACTACCAATATTTCATCGTGTTTTTTTTAAAAGAAAGCCTACTTGTTTAAAATATTAATTTTTATTTTACTTAACCCTACACAGGTTAGACCCTGTACTAACGATCTTCATTTTGTTTCCTACTCTTCTTGCAATAAAAGCCAACAGTTTCTTGCTTAACCGCCTCCTTGCACCAACAATGTTTTCTGCCAATTGCGTACTGAAACCATGAGCGTGTAACACTTAAGCATGTTATAATCTACTGTTGGATGACAATACAAACAATGGCTACAACAATAATTTTGCACTTACGCGCTACTTCAGGGCCACGTTCTTCTAGCTGCAGGTCCCATTTTAAAAACGGGCACTTCCCCGAACAAACTCTTTACTGGTGAGCCAAACTTTAGATCTCCCAACTTTCTCTTGCGAGCTGTAGGTGTCTTTGTACCCTATGAGAATTAACACGGAGGCCATAACTTAGGAAGATATCAGTTAGCTACTAGGTAGCCAGCAACAAAAAAATCAACAATATTTAGGATACTTTTCTCTCTACTAAGGAGACGTTCCCACACTTTAATGTTGTGGTTTTCTTCATTACTGTACTTATGCCCTGATTCCAACAATTTGCGAAGATTTCTACAACAACCTGAATTTTCCCAGATAAGCTGAAATCAGCAAAACCATTGTGAAAGTCAGTTTACCATGAGCCGCCTTTTTTCAACTTACAACAACAACGTATCTGACACAATTATGCATTTAACAGTAATACCATCTATTTAGCGATTCACCCCATTTAACATAAACCCCATTAAAAAAAAATTTTAAGTTTAATTTAATACGTATTTTTTATAATTAAATTTACTTTTAAAATACATGTAAATTTATAAGATTTTGCCGCAGCAGAAACCTGGATTCCTTGAACATAATTAATTCATCATTATTATTGTCAAATCCCTGATGCGCTGTTGTGTGGTAATTGTACTTGGTATCGGAACCGGTTTATTAGTATCACCACCGTACGGAACCGATTTATTGGTATCGGAATCGGAATTACGGTATTAGCACACTAGCGTGTGTCTAGATAATCCATACAATGTATAAACGCATCCGAGGACACGGAAAGTAAGAACTGTAGGGCCTTAGCTTTCGATTTTATTAGAAAACAATACGAATTCGTTTGATGAGGTAATGTTTAACTGAACGTTAGTCAAAATAAGAAACGAATCCGAATAAGCGTGCCTGTGAGGTTTCAGATACCGAAGTGTTGCTACAATTTTTATTCCTGTGGAATCTTAGTTCTGCATTAAAATATTTTTGGTTTACCGTTTTTGGAACGAAACGAAGCGAGCGGAGCGCCATATGATGACACTTCAATACAACGACAGAGATCACACCCTTAACTACTTGCTAGGGTTGGTCCTTAAAAAAAAAACAGATCACAAATCTGTCGTGTTGTTGAGAATAATGATCAAAGAACCGTTCCCTGTTATAGCCAGTGAGAATCTCGTTAATCCACTGTAAGCCATGCGTGGGTGCGCTGATGGAGTGAGCGAAGCAAACAAAAAGCAGTGTATGTTGGCCCACTGCGCAGGAAGTGGTCAGGGGGAAATGGAATGGTCGAGTTTTGAGGATGGGAAGTGATGACGAAGTTGGAATCTGATAGGAGGACGGGGGAACCACATCACATCACGCGAAAGCTCTTCGATCGATAAAATGTTTCGCGCTGATTGAGTGAGTGAAGCGAACGAAAATCAGGGTTCGTTAGCTTCACTGCGAAGGAAGTGGTCGGGGGAAATAAGTGGTTGAGTTTTGAGGGTACACACACGAATCATGATGACGAAGTTGGACGTTGATATGGATGAGGGAACCGCGGAGATGATTCGAAACCAAGGAGGTGGTGTAAAAACGAAGAGGTACGGAACGAAGTGATGGTCCATAGCAGGACGTTGGTGGCAAAGTATGCCAGGTGCAGGGTGGGGGCCTTGAGAAGGGGAGGGGATGGATAAAGGAGATTGAGGAAGTGGAGACCGAACTGTGGACGAAAGGGATGTAATAGGAAAGAGGTGGAGTGTATGGGAGAAGTGTCAATGGGGAGATCGGGAGCGTGTGCTCTTGTTCAGGGCCAGAGCAGGTGAGCTAAATGTATATCGCTCCCATAAGCCAGCCCGTAGCTGAAGGCGCCCAAGTTACTTTTGAACACGGTAAGTAAGCTAAATATTTAATGCCTGCACTACCTTGACTAAACGGCATCCTTGAAAAAGAGTAAAACTAATCGTCATGTATCATCAACAGGGTGATGAACGGAAAGTAGATTTGATTAAATAATAGTAGTGAACAATTAAGCACAAAGAAAATTAAGCGAGTGTGTGTTGCGGTGTGTATGTGTGGTTGTGTGGATATATATTCATATAAAATAAAAAAAAATTTGCCCTCGAACCGAGCAAGAACTCACAGACAGGGACATGATAAAAGCACAGCAAATTAAATTTTCAATGCAAATGTTGGCGTCTTGTTCACAAGTATGAGCTAAAATGATAAAACAGGGACCCGCTCTCAACCAACCTACAAGGTTACGGCCATCTTGGCATGTTACTCTAATTTTCGTTAATTCCAAGCTAACTGCGTTTGACTTTTATATAAAAAATACAAGAAACGTTGTATAAATAAGTCTGAACCGTAAGAACAAGGAGACGAACGCTAGTTTCGTGATTCCAGCTCAAATCCACGTTTCCAACCTGATCCAAAAGGTGTTTTAGACACAGTTTGGTACAGTCCCTACAGGGATGTGTATACATGCAAAGTAAAATTTTTATTTTACTTTGCATGTTTACACATCCCTGTAGGGATTGTACCAAACTGTGTCTAAAACAGTAAACTATGGTGAAAATATTAAACGTCAAAATTTTCGCTTCTATAATGAAGACTGCCTGCGTTCAAACTTTACAGTAACTTCTACTAATTTGAATGTGCCAATCTTGATAACAACCGTGCGCCCAATTATTTGGACGAATAGGTTGTTTTGTAGTCATGAAAATTGTACAATTTGCGAGGTTTTTTCTGCAAAAATTAATTTTATGTGCTTAAAACAGTTTGCAATTTTTTTTAAAGTAATAAACCAGGTGCATAGTTTTTTTAATCAGTATTTTTTTCTCATTGAAGAGTTTTTCTCTCATTTCACACTCAGAAAATGCCAAGCACTTGGAGATGTTGTCTAGCATTGTAGCAACGTAGCATTATAGTGTGAGTCAGACAATTAACGGCCGGTTGCTACCAAATCAGCATTGTAACTTCTAGGCCTATCGCGTTCCCTCTCGCAGGAATGTACAAAGCAAAACTTTTAAACGCAACAAACAAGCCACGTGACTCCTTAATTATTGAGTAAACATTTGGTACGCCCTCGCGCACCTGGAAACGAGCTATAAAGATAAAGATAAAGATTATTAGTGTCACTAGATGGCCCCAGGGGATTTTCTTTATATTTTTCCGTGGCGCCATCTAGTGACACTAATATTGTTAATCTTTATTGCTTGTTTCCAGGTACACGAGAGCGTACCAGATTTTTACTCAATAATTAAGGAGTCACGTGGCTTCTTCGTTGCGTTTAAAAGTTTTAGTTTGTACATTCATTTGCTTTCTGCGAGTGAGAAGTCGATAGGCCCAGATGCTGCAATGCTAATTTGGTGGCAACCGGCCTTTAAATTATCGAAATCATACTGCCTGCGAATAGTGTTTGATATGTTAGTAGCACGTCATTTCCCTATCTGCGGTTTACGTTTTGGTATGCTTTCAATAGTAACGGATCAACCTCTCTTCGAATTCTGAAATGTTCAGTAGGTAGAGATCGGCCATTATTATTCAATGACCAAATCAAAGATTTAGTAGTGCTCACTGGCAGCATACAAGTACATTTCTATGACTCAAAGAAATCGCTTTCAGCATTCGGAATTTCTGAAACCATGAATGCGGTCCTGAATTTAAATCCCTGTTTGGGCTGTTGTCTTTTCTATTAGTCTATCTTGCAATTCTGTAGAATTACTTGCAGGGAACTGTAGATGCAGGAACCCTTAAACAATGTATTTCTTGGCTCAGCGTAGCAGGATGGTTAAAACAGTTTTAATTTTTACATCGTGAGCCTTGTTCACGCATAAAATGTAAACTTAAATGCTAAAACAAAATAAAATACGGATGGGTAGTCAATCAGCCGAACCTTAAATTATTACGTACGTACAATCAAAATAAATCGAGTAAGCCAGCAACAGTGAATGGCTCTCAGTTACACACCCTGTTGAAGTCTGACAAGTTTCAAGTTAGCGTACCTTAATACCAACTGCTTAATTAAGGTCGCTAAAAGTTAATTAAATGGTTCTCAGAAGTGGTATCAAAAAAATTTGCTCGGTGTTTTAATTTTTTTTTATTATGCCAAAAACAACCCAAAAAAAACTACAGCATTCCTACATTTCGTTTTGAATACAACGCATATGTTTTAATGCTAGGTTCAGTCACTAAACGTTGCACATTGTATAAAAGTCTTTCTTAGATCCAGTTTTTAGTTGTCAGTTAAATTGTGGAACGCCCCTGAACGGTCTTTAGATTCGTTTCCAGGTAATCATGTGAATGGAGCTCTGGCTATCGGGTCTTCGGTCCAGGAAGCGTTTGGTGAAAGCGCTGAACCATGATCATACAATTTTTTCAGGGCTATGGATTATTAAAAAAACGTTACACGCGTGCGCGCCTGAGAACCACTTAATTAGGTAGCGGACTAATCAGCCAATACATATGCTTTGGTTTGAACACTTAGGATTCCCCTTCGTGAGACGTTGTTCTCAATATTTTGGGATTGGACAGGGACGTAGGCAGGCTCATGCGAACCCCTGGGTGGGGTGGGGGGAGGCTAAAATCACAGGTTGGGTTAAAAAAGGTAATAGCAGAATTGCGTAGAGAGATAACTCGCGAATCAGGTTTGACAACTTACGAGAAGGATTGATAAAAAAAACATAGGACAGTTTGACCATTGACGCGCACTTACTAAGAACTACATAAAAAATTGTAATGAATTTGTAGTATTTGTGGACTGATGTATTCTGAATAATTTCAGAAAACTTAGCATCGCGGGAGTGGGGAGTACATTTTTATCCTGGCTACGGCCCTGGGTTTAACCATCACGCAACGAAGTCGTAGTTTTACTAATACGAATTCTTTAAATCGAAATTTGTAACTATTATATTCTCAAGGCAAAGAAATTTTCATGTGTGTTTATTTGAATGTTTCTAAGAACGTTGTGTTTGTTTTGCACTGTCTTATAAAATATGGTGCGTTTCGTGGTTTTCTAAACTAGAGGGAAGTGAGAAAAACTGTTTCTTAAATCGAAGCGACTGATCCAAACTCCTCCCACTTTACGTAAGCGTGACGTCATGGAGCTGAGATGTTGCTGAGGCAAGTGAGGCAGGTTTTTTCTCACTTCCAATATGGCTGCCATCTCCTATAGTAGATGAGATGGTCGTGTTTCTAAACTGTAGGAAGTGAGATATGGAAAATGTCTACATTTAGAAACAAAATCCAATTAAACGGAGATTAACAAGCATTTGTATTATGTTCTTAATAACATTCCTCTCGCTGAAAATAGGTTTGGTAGCGATTATTGCTAATATTTTTAATGTTGTGAACGACAAGTAGGGCAGTGCTGTTTCTAAACTGATCGGGTTTGATGACGTTGTGCGGCGTGGCTTAGAGGAATCCGTCTCACTCTTCCCTCTAGTTTAGAAACACGCCCTTTCTCGAAAAAGTTGAGTAATGCAGAAATTTGAATGCAGAAAGTTTAAACGGAGGAAATACAGGAAATTGTGAATGCAGGAAAAACTAAAATTTGTGAATGAAAGAAGTACAGTAAATTGTCAATACACTGAAAAATAAAGGAAATTGGGAATGCAGGAAAAACAGGAAATTGTCAATGAGTGAAATACTGGAATTTGTGAATGCAGGAAATACAGGCAATTGTGAATACAGGATGCAACTTACTGAATGCGGTGCCAGTGGTTGCCAGACGAATCTAAATAAAAGAGTGCAGATGGTGTTACATTTTTTTGTTATTTTGCGATAATGCGAGTATTTTTTTTATTACTCGTATTATTTCTAGTCTGAAGTCCAAGAAGTAATGTTGTTTTTCCTCCTTGGGTGTTTGTTACCTCTCGATCACCACTGAGAAAGACTGAACAGCTGCTTAGCGCGGCAGAAGCCTGTAGTAGGGTGGATCAAATAAATGCTTTTTTTAAATTTCATATCGTAATAGTGTGGAAAAGTTGGTCTTCGACTTCCTAATCATTATCCCTAAATGAAAAAATTCTAAAATAATTTTTTTAGTGCCCACTGGGCCTAAGTTTAACATTATAAGCCAATGAGAAAAATCGCTAATTCTGAAAAAAATATTTTTGACTAGTTTAAAATACAGCTTTTTATATTATCTAATTTGGTACTCTCAGAGACCATTAAAAGAAGCTAGAAATAAATTAAAAAAAAAAATATTTTGTCCCTAAACGTCGTTTTAATTCAAGGCGTAAAATCGACAAAAATGCCTTTTTTTCTTATTTTGATGGCCGGTAATGCGCATTGTTTTCTAGAAGAAAAAAACATGTTTTTGATTTTGGCTTCAATTTGGCGGTCTCTGAAAGTACAAAATGAGATAATGTAAAAAGCATTATTTTAAACCAGTGAAAAATCACTTTTCCAGAATTAGCGATTTTTTTCATTGACTTTTAATGTTAAACTTTAGGCCCAGGTGGGCACCTCAAAAAATTATTTTTAGAATTTTTTCCTTTAGGGATAATGATTAGAAGGTCGAAGACCAACGTTTCCGCACTATTTACGATTTGAAATTTAAAATAAGCATTTTTTTGATCCACCCTAGCCTGTAGCCGAATCTTCCCCGGTAGCGTAGTGGTTAGAGCGCCCGGCCTAGTCAGCGGCAAGTCCTGTAATAAGTTTCTTAAAAAATCAGAATTTTGCACATACTGGCTAACAAACGCTGATTTTCGTTCGCTTCGCTCACTCAATCAGCGCTACTCCCTCACCACTGTAAAACCAAAATAGTCACCATGGTGGTGTCACTATTCGTTTACTAGTTAGTGGAATCGAGTCCCAGTCGGGGCAGTTGTCTTTTCTTTCTTTCTCAAGATTAGTGTATCTGCATCCTCACAAGGCCGGTCTTTAATGCAGACTGTTTGGTTCGTTTAACCTGCTTGCTTCGTCAATATCTATCTTTAAGCTATAAAGAGTAAAATACCCTACAAGAACAACTATAACAAGAATATTGTAGTCACGGGTCTTGTTAGTACCTACATTTTAAGCTATATAAAGTGAAAATCAGTTTATTGGTTCGATATCCAGGTGAGGGAAAACAGACACAACAACAACAACAAATATGGCCATTCTGTGGAGGCCAAACGGCTGGATTATTGGCGTTAATATTTATAAGGCAGTAAAAGGTTATACAACGGCCATATATCAAAATGTTGTTGGTTTAAATCAATTCAGGGGGGAAATATTTGATGTCCAAGTTTGACGCGTAACATCCAACTTCACGCTGAAGAGATAAACATAAATTATGTAGCTTTGGTGGAAGAATAGACTTTTATATTTACAAATATAAAAATTAAAAAAAAAACTCGGAATTTAGACTAGCTTTTACAAATGGCTGTCGTGCTGAAGAATGAAAGCAAAAAAAAAAAAAAAAACTACTGAGATTTTCTTGTCAATATACAGGGTAAGTGCGTAACTTTTTTAGCCGTATTATCTACAAAAGCTAAAGACTGTTTAGTGGGCCATATTCCAACTAAAAATAAATAATGACTGAACAAAAAACAGCTTCGCCGTTTAGAAAAAAGCTTAGAGCTCGTATTCCCATACTCACAGCTGTGAAGGCACGAATAAAAACGGATTAGAGTTCACTCGAACGCAACGAACTATAATTCGAACTTCAATTCCAAGGAACACTGACTGTTTTTACTCAATGGTGACGTCAGCTAATGAACGCAGTTTGTGTTTGAAATCTTTAATGTTTGTGTGTGTGTGCGTGTGTGTATGTATGTTTGTGTGCGCTTAATTTGTGTGTTATACAGGCATTTTTTTTTGTATTTGTGGTTGTTGTTTCATATTGTAAGTCTGTTTAATGTGTGCGGCTATATGTGGGTAGCTTAACGCTCTATCAGTTGAGGAAATTATTTCTCCACAACGAGAAATCATCTTTAGCACGGATGTGTCAGTGGCTTCCTCCGGTTTAGGCCTATAAGCACCACGGCAACCACGAACTGCTAAAATCTGCCGAAGGATGGCTCTGTGTGTCTGCACGTACAAAATCTGAATAGTTTGCTAACAATTACCATGAGATCGAAATTCTAAAAACTGGATGCAGTAAAAATTAAAATCATTTATGCTATCAGGTCGCCGTAGAAAATTAGACGATACTTTCTTAAAAAATTATAAAATGTGGTGTTAATATTCGAAAACCAGACTAAATACGTTGAGTTCTGCTGGTATATACGTATAAGAGTCAAAAGCCGCGGTCATTAACCAGTAGTCGGCATCTGTTTTAACCTTAGCACGGCAAGTTGCGCATACGTACAACGAAAAGGGCCCGGGGTATAACCAGGGGGTCGCAACTGTACTAGAAACAATAACCCCTCGCAGTCTGCCTTCCCTCCAACCGACGTCAAGAACGCCAACATGGCGTCTGCCAACTTCCGGTTCTCGTCTGAATCAGATGTGATGAGATTCGCCGAAGGCCAATCCTACGATGTATTTCTTTATTTATTTCATTAAAAAAATATTGTAACACCCCCCCGCCTATAAAGAGCATGACATCAATTTCCGATTTAAACAAAAATTTCACGAATCTCATTCAGGCGAGAGCAGAGTCGAGAACTGGGTACAACCGTAGGCGCCGTCATATAAGAAAAATATGACGGCGCCTGGTTGTATTCCGTTCTCGCCTCTGCTCTCGCCTGAATGAGAATCGTGAAATCATTGTTTTAATCAGAAATTGCTGTCATGCTCTTTGTAGCGGGTGACAATAATTTTGTAAATAAAATAAATAAATAAAATATTTTGTAGGATTACCATATCGCAGTTTACCACATATCGTCCTAGGATCCCAGAAGCAGAATATTTTCAGCCGGTCTGCGATAAGCTTTTTGCAAACTAAAAACGGTCTGCGGGTGGCAGGAAAAGATGGAATTTTGCATTGTGTAAAATTTTGAGTTTGAGTTCATGAAACAAGTTTCTTGTGCCAACTTTTAGTCTCAAGTTGTTTTAGCTAAACAACTTGAGAACGACCAAACCTATCGTCATGACAATAGCACCATTCAAAAGCTCTCAAAAAAACGGTTAAAATGGTGTATTTGAACGTCAAAATCGGTCAATTTTTGGCGAAATTATCGCAAAAAGAAGACTAAGACAGGAAAAAGTGTAGGATAAATCGTACTGCAACCCTGCTAGCCGTACTGCGACGTAGCGTCGCGCGTTGCTCTGATTCTGCTACATGGCCTAGGATACACATCCCATAATTTATCATTTCTGTCGTAATTGTGCGATTAAGGTAATGCATGTGTTGAGCTGGTTGCCACAAATGTGAAAACGCAGTATATCTTTAAAATGATGCAAACATCAATTTGTAAAATCGAACAGCTATTGGAAACTTAGTTCAAACTTTTGCCTGTGCCAGGATAAATCTTGCAAAAGTGTATCACAGTGTAACTGTAGCCATGCGTGTTTTGTCCTACTCGTCGGACTTGAGTTTCTCCAACACTGTGTACCCAATGAAAATCATTGTGGCGGCTGCCATCCTATAATCTCAAAGCGGACGTATCGATGCTGGCTACGCCTTCAGTCTGCTTGTCTGGTAAACGCAGTTTACCATACATCGTCCTAGGTATAACCGAGGAGGCTGGGTATACTGTACTCCGCTAGGTCGATTATACCCCAGCTCCTCTACCTTCCACCATAGTAAGTAAGCGGGATGTACTATCTGCTGTGTACCCTGTGATTTTTTCCTCCTGCGTGATTTACAGCGATATGCGTAGATTGATTTGATTCCGGTTCTAAAATTTCGGTACGGAATTGAGCAGTTTCATCGATGACGAGCATTAGTTTGCTAAAGATTACTTCAATCCCAGCAAAAAGGTAATTAAATCAGAAAGGTAATTAAATTTGATACATTTAACTTAATGATGAGAAAAATGTCCACCGACATTTAACCTATTTTTATTTTGAATTTTCATATGCCACTCAAAGGGCACCATCATCTTTATACAGCTGTTCAGACTCGAATAGTTTCTACTGTTACATTTATTCCAGGTAATAGGTATTGTGTTCACTATTATGGAGTGACCTTAGCGAATAGGGTTACAATCAATACAGGGAACTATGCAGAATGAAAGGCCAAACGTTTTCAACGATTTAAATTTAAAGCACGATCGCCACTTCAAAGTGCAAACCGTTGACAATTATAACATATTTTAACGTACTGTTGTACTGAATTTGTAATAATAAGCACCAGTTCTTCAATGCATTAAAATAAAATAAAAAATTGCAACGATATCCAACAAACAACCGCCAAGCTAATCTCGCCGAGTGTTAGTTCAAAGGTTAAATTTGATTTTTTTTTTTAATTAATTTCTTTGAGCCTAAAGTCAGCCGAAGCAACTTAATGCTCGTATGGCTGAACCAGAGTTGTCCAGTATTGGCCAGAATAGTTCCCATAGTCGCTGAAGGAGCATAGTAGTCTCTCACGCTACCCTGGCCGGCAGTCCTGGTGGGGACTTGCCAAGATCCTCTTTCCAGGGGTTCGACCAGATCCGCAAACCTCCAACAACCAGGCTGAGCTCTCTCACCGCTCAGCCACGACGACCAATTAAATGAAAAACTTAATCATTGTTACAATTGTTAGCAATGGTCAAGTTTTTTATTTAACGTCTGAAGTAATAGTCGGCGGGATTAGCTTCACGGTTGTTCAACGGTGGGGGTGATATCACTACTTTCTAAGGTGAACACGTTTTGGTCAGTACATGAGTTAGGCTTGGTACCCCATATGGAAAATTTGGTATCAGCCATTTTTACTCTGCTGTCACTACTTTGATTGGCTAAAATTTGGCGGGTTCTTTTCGCCCTTGTTGGTTTTGTTTCTGAATTCACTTATTTTGTATTTTTTTTTTTGCATCTTATTTTGCCAGTATCCAGTTAGGCGTTTAGTCATGGGTTTTTCACAAAGCTAAACCTTTGTTTTGTTTAAAGGAATATGCCTTTCTTGTTTCGAAGTAAATGTCTACTGTGCATGTCCGAAATGCATACAAAGTACGTGTCCACCACTGGTATTTTACGAAAATCTAGAGTTAACCATTTATGTTTATGAACGCAGTAAGACGTTTCTATGTGCGTCTTCGATACAGTGAACTTGTGCCCAGTTTCCTGTTTCGATTTTTTGTTTGTTTGCTGTAACCCTGCTGCAGAACAATTAAAGGTACTTTTTAAATGTGTACGTCCTTAACTGCTCACACTAAAATACGAAGTTCGCCATGCATATTTATGTATTTCTTACGAATGCAGGTTGAAGTACAACCGTAAACAATAGGCTAGGCATAAATTGTGTATGAACAGCATTCTTGTCGCTCTGACGCTAAAAAAACCCGCTGTTTTTAATGAAGAAATTGTGTTATCAATCGCAGAATGCAGATAGCGTCCTTGACGACATGGTTCGACGCACCACCTTTGCCGGAAGTAAACTTTTTTCTCCAAAAACAGCGTCTTGGCCCTTCTTGTCTGAATATTATCCGTTCTTCTTTTGGGTTTACAAGTGTCACAGTGGCAGGTAGGTAAGTTACATTTACAATACTTCGCCGTAAACACTGCCAATAAGAGGCGCATCAATTGTCTGGCTTTAACAATGTTACTATCAATAGGGGACACATTTTTGGACCACAGGTCGCGTGCTCCCAACGTTCAAACAATAGCATTCAAATGATTGCAATCTCTGCTGACAGCACTACTCCAATAGTCAAACCATAAAAGGTGCTATTCCCAGCCAAATGAAAACTGAATGCCAAATTACAACGAGATCAATCCCTTAAATAATTTTATTTGAGCAGTATCTAATTTTTTTTTACCTACCTCACTTTCGTAACACAACATCAGAAACCCAATAATGTTTAACCCATGTTTTCATCTAGAAGCAGGTGACACAACATTAATTGAGAGACAGCTAATGCTTCAGGGCGCAAAGAACGTCTATTTCAACAAACTTGGCCGTATATTTATTTATCCTCACCATCGTCAAATTCGTGGAAACCGTGAATCCATAGCTTTCGAATAATGTATCATAGCCAGTTGTTCTTTGGTGTTGTGTTATTTTCGGGTGCCGAGCAGAAATGAAACTGACCTATGGGCCAGTGGGTCAAATGGGTCACATTATTATCGTAGGTCAAGTGGGTGATGGGTCTAGACCGTTCACCCACCGACCCTCGGTAATCATAGTCTTACTAGTACTTTTTAAACTTTTCTTACTCTTTCAAAAGTAGTTTCCCCCAGAAGGCTACAAACCCAAATTGCGTACTGTATTATTTGCATACTGTATTTTTTTGTATGGCGTGGGATGGGTCACGGACGATGGGTCACATTTTGTTGTTTATCGGTTGGGTCAAGTGGGTCGTGGGCCAGGGCTTGCGTGGATTCAGGTGGGTTATGGATCGGAAAAAGTGACCCACTTCCATCATTGGTGCCGAACCCAAACCGGTACCTGCCCTAACACATCGAGTAGACAACGTGAGGCATTTTTAGCTGCAGAAATCCAAGCGGAAAACCCAGAAATTTAGACATCCTGCAATCGACATGAGCACGAAGGACCACAGGACCTGTTGCCACCAATATAAACATGATGGTTTGAAATAAATGAGCACGAAGGACCACAGGACCTGTTGCCACCAATATAAAAATGATGGATTGAAATAAACAGTGAGTCTTCTGACAATGAGGTCTGAAAATGACACTAGGCGGGTAGACCACTAGCGTGGTCCTTGATTCCGTCTACTCTAAACAATAGGAAGACCAAGACAACCGAGTAAACAGAACACTGTTTCTCTCATTTTCCTGTTCCGTCCCCTTCACCAACCCGCAAGTTTACTGCATTCTTTTTTCGATATTTTTGATACTATTTGGTAGCCACACCATTGACTTTGATTTAAAATTTTTAACTGTACTTTGACTTTGTGTTAATTTAGAGAGAAAAGATCAACTTTTTTTATCTATATTTTTTATTCTAAATGTTATTGTCACTGGTTGTTTTTTTTTTTTAGTAATCCCGAGGCCTTTTTTGATTTGGTATACTTTTGGTATTTTCATGACAGTACTAGTTGTCCCCCGGAGTAACATACACCGGTCTAGTGGATTCCCTCTGATTTAACTCGGCTATAATAGTCAGCATTATCGAAGTAATAGTGTTTGTTTCCAACTGTTAGAGCGCACATCCGTTCTCATTGTCGGCGGCTCGCCCTTTTTCTTTGCTACCGTGGCAAGAATGAGCCTGCTCGCCGTCTTGCTGATTATTGAAGCTTCGTTTGTTTAATCCTCCCTAACAATGCCTCCATCAAGTCTGCTCACAATTTAAGTCTACTCCTAAGCGAAATATAGGGCAGTGACACGACGTAGTATTATTGTATATAACTCTATGGTGGAGCCAGCAACGGGTTAGCTGCAAGGTGCACTGGTGGGGGAAAAGAAGAGGTGTCTTACTGAAGCCAATGCTATTAGACTGGATTTCTTAGGCTTAAAACGCGCGTTTTTTGTCGATTTGTTGGCAGTTGCTGACATTTTAAAGCAAGTGGAATCTTTATTTTTCGATTACAACCTCGTAGCATAAGGGACTGGAGAAAACAACGGTTTTTTTTAAGCCTACGAAATCCACTCTCAAAGCTAGAAGTGCCATTGTTTAACCCACCATTTCATTCTAGTGCCCATTGCAGGTATCTCTGTTGTAGCCAATATGACGTCACTTGACCCTGCTCTCTACATATAGATAGGCCTGACGATAGCGGTCGAAGGTCACTGAAACCTTTTTATGTGTGCATTTTATATTTTTAAAACTTTATTTACGTAGTCCTACGTAGTTCATGAACGTGAGGTTTTCCGGTTTTTAAGCACCAAAAAACGGCACATGTAAGACTCTGGAAATTAAAAAATAAAACGTCCAGTGCCACTGTCCAAGACGTCAGAAAAACCGGGCACATACCAGACTGGTGCAATCGATCAATAACTTAACGCTTGCATCAAGTAAATCGCACTAGAGTAATGAATTTAACAAAGTAAAATTGGAATGATTTAAAGAAAACAGCATCAATATCGGCATTAGTATCCGTAATGAAAAGAATCAATATTGGCAGCAGTATCGGAGACAGTATCGGTAACGAAAGAGCATCACTATCGGAAAGAGTAGCACTAACGCAAACAACGTTTATATCAGCAACAGAATCGGTAACGAAACCAGCATCAATTTCGGCAACAGTATCAGGAATAAATAGCGTCAATAGTGGTGATACTATCGGTAACGAAAGAGCATCACTATCAGCAACAGTGTCGATAACGAAAATATTTATATCAGCAGCACAATCGGTAACGAAATCGGCCTCAATTTCGGTAACATTATCAGGAATAAATAGCATCAATATCGGTGATAGTATCGGTAACGAAAAAGCATCACTATCAGCAACAGTATCGGTAACGAACAGCAACAGAATCGATAACGAAATCAGCCTCAATTCGGTGATAGAATCTGTAATGAAAAGCATCACTATCGGTCCCGAAAACAGTATTTAAATCAGTAACCGAATCGGTGACAAAAACAACAGCAGTTTTGCTTACACTATTACTACCGATAGGCGATCTATATTGCTAACGAAAAAGCATCAGTATCGGTAATGTAATCAGCATCAGTATCGGCAACCGTACTGGTAACAGAAAGCATCAATATCGCCAACAATACTGGCAATGAAAACCTCTTACGATAGCATATTTTAATTGGCACTTTCCTGTCATAAGTATGGGTTAAATTAAAGACATGAGTTAAATTCCTCTCAGATACGAGTTAAATTAGAGTTTACAGCTAAGACTGTTGGACCTGTAACTTCTTTGTAAGTGCAAACCTTCTCTTAAGGAATCTCAAATGCTTAATTAGTTGAGTGAGCGAATTACCAGATGAGATGCAATTTTGTTAACATCACCGACTAAACGTGGTAGGATATATCAGCACCAAAAACTACGAATAACGCAGTGTGTTCATCGGCTGGTAATAAAACTGATTAAGTTGGTCATTAAGATCGCTGTCAGATGGGCTACTTAACCTGTCTTTTGTAAGCCACTAAGGTTGAACATTTATTTAAATACATGGCAACCTTATACAGGGTGCCAAACAATGAGATTGGGGGGCGCGCCCCTCCCCAGAGAAAACTAAGCAAAATAGGAAAAAATGAAAGTATCGATAGGTAGAACATTTTATTGTGGGTTTACACGAACAAGTTCAATATTCAGTGCACACTCCACTGGCGTCATGAACAGATTGAAGAGCGCAGAGGTAGGAAGAAAAAAAGGGACTATAAAAGCTCCATATTTCTTTGGTAATGAAGAGTGGCCTATTCGCCCGATCTGAATGTTTGTGAAAACTTTGGATCCATCTTGACGGTCAATGTTGAAAAAAGGATGCTTTCTGAACCTCTAGCAACTCG
Organism: Lithobius niger; assembly: GCA_023313725.1. Classification (NCBI taxonomy): domain Eukaryota; kingdom Metazoa; phylum Arthropoda; class Chilopoda; order Lithobiomorpha; family Lithobiidae; genus Lithobius; species Lithobius niger. The sequence continues at coordinate 144,573 of JAHWFP010126112.1, read as the reverse complement.
AATTAGTCGTACCAGGATGGAAGACCACATGGATACTGGGCTTCGGGAAATGGAGGTTAACACGGAGCTTTTTGAGCCACTCTTGTCTTCCTACCCTGCTCGTCTTTAATCTGTTCGTGACACCTCGAATTCATTGGGTTGGGGAGGAGAATTTGTGACCGAGACCCATACTGAAACGTCTTGGATACAGCAGTATTAGTTCAGTCTTAGTTTATAGAGGGCGCCAGGTGTTTTATGTGGGAATTTCTACTCACATATTTTAGCCTAAAATTAAACTAAACTAAACGAAACTAGCTTGTATTTAATTATTATTTAGCCTAGCTTAGTTGTAATTTAGTTTACTTCAGATTTGGGGTGAAAAATTAGCAAAAATTGCCATATGGAACACGTGGCGCCCTCTGAAAACTCGGACTGAACTAATCACACGAATCTAACATGTTTCAATAGGGACCTTTTACAATTACAAATTCTCCTCCCAAACGCTATAAATTCTTAGTGACACCAATGGAGTCAACACTGAATATTGAGCTTGTGCGTGTAAACCCAAAATAACACATGCTACCTGCCGGTACTTACATTTTTTGTATCATGATTAGTTTACTCTGGGGAGGGAGGGGGGGGTATCATTGTTTGGCAGCCCGTACACTAAGTAGAGAATGTACCATAACCATCCTGAAAAGAAATACATGCAATAACCGCTAACAAAAAGCAATGCGATTTAATCCAATACATTGGATATGCAAAAAGACCCACCGCTATGATTCTAACGAGAAAAGGTTGTGAGATACAATGTAAAAAAATCCATCAAAAGCTAAAAAACGTTTATGTTCCGAACAAATAAACTTATTAGCTTGCCATTTACATTTTTACGTCTCGCAACCTTTTGTGATCATCGCAGTCCTTTTGCATTTCCAAAGTTTTTGATTAGATTGTTATTCAAGCCAAGTAAGGTATTTGAATCAGAAACTGTTCCAATCTTTGTATATGACTTGAAAATTGGGACCGTCTTGAAAATTTAACCAGCTTTTAAATTGAAAGACGGATTTGAAAAAGAAAAAAAAAACAATTTTTCGTTGTTATTTTCTTTTTTCAAGGAAAACATTATCTAGACCTGAGCACAAAAAGTACTAGTAAACTAAACCAGCTGACGTTCAAAATTCCTTAATTTAAACGGTATCGTTTTTACGCAGAGTTTCCAGTTATGTGAAAATGGATCTGTTTCAGGTTTTCGTGTTTACTAATGAATTAATAAAATCGTTCAACTGCATTTGTTTGAGGAAAGATACAATTAACGTTTTTTTTAAGGAGAAGGTGGGGGGGAGGACCTGAGGTTTTTAAATGGCGCGTCGACAGCTAGATCATTAGCGCCAACCTTATTCACAGTGCAACGGTCCGGGTTGGAAAGGTCAGGGAGGGGCAAACCCGGAGATGCGAACTGGAGAAACTCTAATCATCGCACGGCACGAGATAATGCCCAGAATGGGAGGGTGGTATGGCAATTTTTCACCCTACCCTGGCCAGCACTGGTGGGGACCGTGTCAGTGTCCTATCTACTATGGAACAGTTTAACTCCTCCATGCAACTAGGCTCTGTAGTCTTTCAGCTTAAAGTATTAAAAACCGTTAAGAAACTGAACTTTCTAGGGAGGCTATGATTGATGTGAAGTTCAAGAAATGGTCTCAGATTTGCTCACAATATGACATAATTTTTATTCCGTGACAAACTGCTATTTTCATTATGAACCTTAAAAAAGAGATTTTTTTTCTCAAGGTTTTTTACATTCCGTAATTCAGAATAATTTAAGATGGCGTAGAAACGACATCTTTTATGTACGAACATTCACTCGCCACAGTCCACATTTACACAATTGTGTATGTCCACGCTGCATAACTCTCCGCTCATTACACATTGAAAGCGCTAGCCAGTGAAAGACTGGAAGCGGTAGAAGATGTTGCACATTTCTTGTTATCATGTGTACGGTTTGGCAGGCGGCAACTCCAGTTACTTAGGTTTATCGACGATAATGAGAAAGTCACTAGTTTCTGGGAGTGAGGCCACATTCGGTGACAGACAATACTACAGTGCTCCGTGTAGTTGGGAAATTTTGTTGGAAGTCTTGTTGCTTTGGTTCAATGGGTTGATATTAACTGTTTATCTTAGCTAGTTATGGTATCTGGTTACGCAGTTCGATTGTTTACTTAGTGTTGATTTACTTTAGTGGGGCAGACGATCGATCATTATGCTCTAAAATGATGGATCATTATGCTCTAAAATGATGGATCATTAGGGTCATTATGGTATGATCATTATGGTTTTTTTAAAGCTCTCGTAATAAAAGAACAACAGCAACAACAACAAAATGCTGTCCCTCATCGTCGTGGGATAGATAACCCTTTTTCGGTTCGTGCTGCCTCCAACAAACAAACAACAAACTTCTGTCTCTCTCATTGTCGTGATGCAGATTACCCATTTTGGGTTCATGCCCCCGAAAAGCAAAACAACAACAACAAAATGTTGTCAAAAGCAAATCAACAAAATGCTGTCGTGTGGCATATAACCCAGTTTGGGCCCGTGCTCCATAAAAGTAACAAATGATGCTAACTTCATTTTTCAAAGGGTTCAAATAGTTTTAGCGAGCGTTAACCGCACCCGGTCATCTGCCCGACGAAGCCCTAAGGCCCTATGTCTGCAGCACCCGGAATGGATTACCAGGAGGTCACCCACCCAACTTCATTTTTCATTGGAAGTTGCAACAATCGTGAAGCCGTGTGCAATTCAACTGAATCTTTGCAGTAACAATGGTGGGCTTGCACGCCTTCACGATGTTGGCGAAGCATGACGTCACAGTCAATGTTGAGGCATCGTTCGATCAACTGACTGTGTTTTTCATTGTTCTAAAATATCCCCAAAATGTCCAGCTAAATTGTCCCTCCCAACGTCGTGGGGCAGATATATCAGTCGTGGGGAATAGCTCAGTTCGTGCTCTGTAAAAAAAAAAAACAATAAGCATGAGTATACTTATTTTTCACATTGTTGTGAAAACTGTTTGATTTCATTTTATTGCAGTGGAGCTCCGCAATGATCACACTCCAATGTAAACTTAGACCGCGCATCACGCAAACACCACAAGGACTATCCAAACCAAACTTCGCATGCAGTAGCACGTGTGTCTGAACAAGGTTCATCAAAAGAAAAAGCCGGAATAGGACATGGGGTTGAGGAACCATCGGCGTGACAAAATAGGCCAATAGCCAAGAGCAAAAATCCAAACAACAACGAGAAAGCGATGCCGTTTCTAATTGTTAAAGGCAACCAAGAGATGGGGTCTGCAACGATGCAGTCAGTACTTTCACTTATGGGCACGTGAATTCAGCTTTAACTTTCTATATTATCCGTCCAGCTGTTGTATTGGAGGAGGGGGGGGGGGTTGAGGCTTAATGGCGCGTCGACAGCTTGGCCATTAGCGCCAACCCCAGTCACAGTGCAGTGGTCCGGGTTGTTGTATTTGGAATCGCAGCCTTTCCATTTAACGAAATAAAGCATTTTCACATCTTTTCCCTTCTTTTTACGTAATACTTAATTTAAAAGATTAATTGTTGATGGTGAAGAGGCGGCCTCATTAGCACACGTGTCTGTTCACTGTAAGCAACTAAAAACATATTTTGTAACGACAACAATTTTAAACAAATGCAATTTTCTCATTTGTACATTTGATTATTTAAATTAAATATCATAAATTAACGCTCGCTAAAACCTTTTGAACCCTTTGAATAAATTTTTACCTGTATACATTTTAACAATTAAAGTGAAACTTCAGTCAAATAACTTTTTTTACGGCAACTTGACGCTTTTGTATTTAATCCTCATGGCTTTTTATGGCAATTGTTGGCTCACCGGCATTTTTAGCGGTTCCTTAGGGTTTAAGTAGTTCTATTATGTGTGTTGTACTGGCTGGTTGTAGTTTAATTTAGCATGAGTGGGTGGATGGCCTCGGTCCAGGGCCCTAATAAAGCATCTCTCCCGTAACTCCGGATGACTCGACCAATTGAAAAAAGGGTCTCTTTGAGGATGAAGGAGAACGAAATTTCTGGCTTAGATCATGATTCAGATATTAGGTAGGTGCATAGTTTTTTTCTGAAACGGTGGCAGAACAAGAAAAAGAACAACGACAAATGAACAGTTTTCAAATTTACCTGTGGCTCCCTCCTTTACCCTTGCATAGAATTGCATAATTATTGTTGTATACCTTCCATACTTATCTACTATCTGGCCAAGTTTGGTCGAAAAATATTGAATAGAAATGGCGATATCACGCCGGAGATAAAATGCCCGCTCTCTCATAAAATGTTATTGGCCCACAAAATCAATACCATTGTTACTGTATGACTACTTGCGCAGTACTAAAGTGCTGAAACACTTTGGCGTCACTACTGCACCGTCCTGTGGCTCAGACATTGACGTTTGTTCAATCCGTCTTTTTTGCATATAAAGTTAATCACTCCTGGCATTTGGTCTTATAAATCAGAAATTCAAACAAAATTACAGAGATAAAAGAAAAGAGTAATGCGCCAAGTTGGTTGAGTTAATAAGGTTAACCTTGGCGGCTTTTCCTTGGTTTAACGATATCACTACTTTCTAAAGTAGGCTCTTTTTGGAAACATGGCGGCTTCTTTTATGTCATTAATTTGTGGTTTGGGTCGACGTAAATCTCATAATACAGAAAAAAAAAATTGGGACCTTCTGACTGGATTTTCGGCTCTTCATGTCGTAATTGCAAACAAAAAAAGGGATCGTACCAATTTGGACCAAAAACGTACGAAGCTCACGACTTGTTGGCTTTTCCTCTGCTAGGAGTTCGGTCGATACATGGACGAAGAAAAAGACATCATAAAATAAATAAATAAATGGCCAAAAAAATTATATAAAGAAAAATAATAGGACCATTTCACTGGCTAAAACGAATCGCAAAATAAACCAAAAAGTCGTGATATCTTTCTAAAACAAAACTCATAAAGTATTCCTGCCAAGTTTTTCGCCGTTTGAAGTCGTAATATCAAACGCTGTGATCTTACACCACGTTAATCCCACCGACTAAGACTTCAAACGTTAGATGAAATACTTGAACGTTGTGCAGTTTGCAATTTTCAAACTGAATGTTCGTGGGAATTAAGTTGGTGAAAGAGCTTGGCGTTTGATAACACGACTTCAAAATGCAAAATAGCTTGGTGTCAGCCCTGAACAAGTTTTGTTTTGTGTGATTACTACCTACTAGCTATTCGTTGATTTCACGAAAATAAATTGTTCTATGTGGTGGGGAAAGTTGAAAGTAAGCAGTTGGAGCTGTAGTTTAACCGTCTTACGTTCCTTTTGTTAGTTTGGGGATTAGAGAAGCGTAAATTTAAAGTTACGCTTTCCTTTACAAGTCGAGGTTAAGGTACGTAACACCAATACTGTATCGGTCTCGATAGCATCCAGCTGTGTTCAGGACCGATATATTATGTTCCTTATCTACAACAACCAGCTTATCTCAGCTTATCTCTGTATATAAAGTACGTAACCCAAAGGCTTGCTTGCAAGGAATACGATTTTAGAGGTAAACTTTTAAGACTAACATTACTTCTAGCTGAATTATTGTACTTACACGTGTCGTGAATTTGAGGTGATACAGTGGACGAGTGGTCATATCGGCAAAGTATAGAAGGAATGGTTCGCTAGTTCGAACCCTAGTCAGGTCACTCGAATGGACGTAAGTGCGTACACGTGGCTTACTGGACTGGATTAGTTCTAGTGTATAGTTTGCTATCGGTTTATTTCTGATTTATCTTTATGCTTACTTTATGCTCACGTTCGTTTATGCCTACAGTCTACTACGTTGCGTCTTAGGCCGTGATTCCTTCCAGTCAAACCAGGAGTTGCATAAAAGAGGGGCCGTCGGTGTGACGCTGGAGTGAATGAAGAATACGACACAAGGTAAAGGTCTTACGAAGCGAATAATCAGCATTAAAGATCAACAAGGTACACTAACCTGAGAAAGAAAGAAAAGACAACTTCCCCGACCGGGACTCGAACTCAGGACTTCACACATACTAGGCCAGGCACTGTAGCCACTGCGCTACTGGGGCGGACCTTGATTACAAGCTTCAGCCGAGTTAAGGAGCTGTTCAACCTTTCTCACTGCTGACCTACAGGACACAAAGACGGACTATTTGCTTCGTTAACCCTTTATGTTGTGATTTATTCTTTATTTATTGCTTACATTACTTGTGTTGTGGAGGCCAAGAAGCCAATTGCTTTTCCTCCTAGCATTAGTTTGTGGCCTATAGGCCCATTGAATTATTGTAGGAAGATGCACCTAGTTCGCATTGCGTATTAAAGGGATATTCCTCACAGTGTCATTTTTCTCTATCTACCATATCAAGTACGGCCCTAAAGGTCGATTTATTTACCCTTAGCCAATCCTCGGTAAAAATCCGTTTTAAAATATGGCGTCTAGGAGATTTTCTGTTGAATAATTGTTAACTTTATTTGCTGTATCCTGCACGTATATGACGCTTTGCGCGCTTACAATAATCATGACGTTTCATCTCTGTGTGTGGGTGTATTCATTTTCTAATAATTACAATGAGATCAAAAATCTACAAGACTAATGCGGTGAAAATTAAAATTAATTATTCCAATAGATCGCCGAAGGAAAATTGTAAGACACTAGCCTAGAAAATTATAAATTGTGATGTTAAAATACGAGAATCAGTTCGGTTTGTGACGACACAATCTTTAACTTGATGTTGTTTCGTGTACGATTCCCAAAGCCAACCGAGACAGCAATTACGTTTCTTGATGCGAGGAACGCAGGTACCACCCCAGCCGACTTGGATCTGGTAAATGCGCGGATGGCGATCCCCGCGTGGCTGCGATAAGGCAGGCGGAATGTTATAAGGCAGGCCGGATGTCCCTTTAATATTAATGAACTGTTCGTTTGTCGTTTGTTATTGTCCGGTAGCACTGAAAAGGGCGAACGTTTGGCAGAAGGAAGGGTATTGTCGACGTCACGTAACAATCATTAACACACGATATATTACGTCATATTATTTTATTACAAGTTTTAAAATCGGAGTATTTCTCCAAGTCAGTATAGCTTGATGGTTACGGCGGCAGCCTACTAATCTAAAGGTATTCGAATCCCATCCAAACTACGAAGATGGATTATTAGTTTAAGACAGGTAGTAGGTATAGTTTAGGCAGATATAAGTTAAGTTTTAGGCCGCCCGCGCACTGAGCGACTTGGCCGCGCGGCCAGGTTGCTGCAGGCAATGAAAATGATTAGAGCGTGATTTTACATAAACGGTAAGCATTCTCATTTGCTGCAGCGATCTGGCCGCGCGGCCAAGTCTCTCAGTGCGCGGGCGGCCTTAATTTTTTTATGTGATGTTCCGTGACTATACGTTACATTGCTGAAGTCTGTTTTAATTTAATTCGGTTGATTCGATTAATCGTTAGCATCGCAGCTACATTAGACAAGTTAACTACGTTCATTAATGCTACACATTAATAATAATAATAATAATAGTAATACTTTCTTTGCTCCATTTAAAAGAGCGAAGTGGACATGCGATGGTCGGGGTGGACCACTAACAGCACGTTAAAAAAATCTTAAGCAAATTCACATAAGCAAACCCACGTGACAATTTCAAAAAGAAGTTCAAGACTTCTTGAGGTAAGAAATGAGGATTAAAATGGAAGAACAGTTGAATAAAGGAGAATGGGGTGGTCGGCCTCAAGGGCAGATTTCTGGGTGCAATAAGTATGGCCTTAAATCACACGTGTTAAGTTTTTTGCGGAAGATGTATAACGGCGGTGCCCAAACATTGTCATTAGAGAGTGAGTTCCAAAGTGGAACCACTCTCAAACCAAAAAAATGACCACCTGCAATTCAGGTTATACTCGGGATTTACAAGCCTAAGGTGGTTTCCCCGGGTTCGAGTCTCACTACTAAAATCAAAGAGCAGTAAATTGACCGGGAGTAAACAGTGAATAATTTTGTAAGTAAGAATGAGATCTGCCTTCAAACATATGTTTGGAGGGTTTCAAGTTTGAGTATTTTCAGTTGCTGGTAATAAGATTTCGTACCTAATCCAGGAGATTTTTTGGTTTAGCTCCTTTGGACCGCTTCAATTTTATCGATGTCTTTCAAAAGTCTTGGTGACCAAACTAAGTAAGCAAACTAAGCTGACAGATTAAAGATCGAGCATTTGAAACCAACAGCTTGATTAATCAAATACAATAATGGCCAAAATACTTTTTTTTAACAAAAATAAAAATACTACGAAATCAAATACCTCCCAGATTTATTAGTTGACCTATCACGGAAGTATTTCTGCCGAGTAACATATTGATAATCTGACGAAATACTTTGCAATCGAAAAGTAACGAGGTGAACGTTAGCATCTCCGCCATTTCTTCGTATATCACCTCGTCCTTCTTTTATCAAATGTATTAAAAGGTCCAACCGGAAACTGGGCTGGCGTAAAAGCATTTTCACTAAACAACTTGTTAATAAATTTCAATTTTAAGTTTAACTTAATTTTCACCTTGTCAGTGATTAATTTGCAATTTCGAATCACAGTCGTATCATTCTGATGAATAGGAAACTGCGTACCGAGAGCATGACCATTCACAATTGTTTTATAACTCCCACCGTGACTTATTTCACATCAGCCATTGTAATATTCATGGCGACTTGTATATGTACTTTTACTTTCGATGCGACATTCTTTAAAAAAGGTAAACCATATTGCATTACGTTAAAGATAGAAATTTTGGGGTAAAATGTATTGGTGAAATTTAACTGGAATTATCATTATTAAAATGGATCAAGTCTTTTCTCGATAATAAAATTAAATAAGCACCATACCTTCTTAAAAGGCCCAACAAAGTCTCCCAATGGCGAAACATTAAAATCTTACATTTTTGGCCCCAAAAAATTGCCATTTCCAAGGAAAACCATAGAATCCGCTAATGCCACATCAAAAGAAAGAACGTTGTAGGGTGCAACAACCAAAAAATCATTGAGGATGAATACGAAGCCAGACGTCTAAAGGACCTGCATATGTGGCCTATGGATAAAGAAATATTGAATTTTCTCTTTTAATAAATTAGTAATTTTTATTTTGCTGAAAGAAAAAAAAAAAGGAATCGGGTTAAGGGAACAGGAGTTAATTCAAACAGTGCTGCTTTGGCATTTTGATTGAAAATGTTCTGGATATGTAACGTCTTATCGACCAAGCTATCTGTTAATTTAGACAGTCTTGTCTAGCCCTGGGTTACAAAATGTCCTGGATTCGTAATGCCTTGGGATGCAAAATTTCGCCTGAACCAGCTAGATCGGCGACTTCTAGTTTACAATTAATGTTATACTTACTTCTTCATCTTCTGAGAGTGATTTGGTTATCCTTTTGTATCACTACTTGTTCATTATCGCTTTGAGACTTACTTGTAGGGCTAAAACATTTTTTTTTCACCGTTAGTGTAAACTAATTTTCATTCCTTTACTTTCACTGTTATTGCGTGTTCATTCACGTCATGTCTGTCATATTTAATGTGTTTACTCTGCTTTCATTACTACTGTCGTATTCTTTCTTCAATGCGAACACACTTTCTCCTTTCTAGTCGTAAAAAAAACATGTACAAAGTGTTGTTGCCTTACGAATTAATGTCAGCGACAGACCATAACTGGCGGCATATAACAGCCCCGTATTGAATTTCCTGTTTGCCGCTGCGACGAGCTGCGCCCTCGCGTCAATTGGCGGACTCTGCTACGGCGGACTCGGCTTGCTCGCCCGCGCACACCCACTATACCCGGTCGAAGCAGGCCACGTGGAGCTAACGGGAGCTAACGGGAGCTAACCGTAGTGCCGAGGCGCTCCGACAGCTGGCGTTCACTGTCGTTTCTATCACGTGACGCCCGCTATGCAAATGCAGTCCACCTGCTCCTTTGGCGAAGGCTGAATGAGGCGCGAGACGCGCTCGCGAGTCGTTGGACGTCCGTGGAGCGATCGCACTACGCGCCTTGTCCGCGATACGGATCGGAACCCTTTTCGGTTCTGGTTGCGCCAGCCGTCGCCGTGAGGCTGTATTGCCGTAACCGAACCCCGTGTTAGTACGTTCGTTTTGTCGCCGCCTAGCTTATTTCCTCGCCGCCGTTCGACACCGCCGGCTAAGCCGAGCCGTGCCTGTTCGGAGCCATGGGGCCGTGCTACCGCTTGCCCCGGTTCCTCGTTCTCGTCCCAACTGCAGCGTCTTCGTCACCTGCAACTGCCCAGCGCACGTGGACGTACGCCGCCCGCTGGACTTTACTTGTGGCTGCTGTATCCTTGCTGTTGTCATCCAAGACCTGCCAAGGTAAGCCTTCTTCCGTCCGTTCCGTCGCGTGCGGCAAGCAGTAAAGAGTGTCAGCTCACTCACGGAGTTCCGCAAAGAGCAGCATCGGCATGATGCTTTACCTGCCCACCTGTGACGGCATTTCCACGCCCCCTTCTCACCAAAATAATGTTGGCTTGCCACGCTGCCTGCATGCTGACTGTTGGCATGGTCGGCCGGATGGGGAGGGGGAGGGAGTGTGCAACTGCAGGGAGGCTTCGAATGGACGACAGGTGAACCGGAAAATGAAAAGGCGTGCATCTTACGGTGATGGGGAAATGGAGATGGTGTGCAAAGGATTTGGATCGAGTCCAACATGTTCACGGTGTTGATCTTGTTTCCTGCGAGCTTTGAGAGAAAGTTGTAAACGTAGGAAAAAATTCGCAGTTTGCCTAGAATAGAAGCGTTTAACTGCATTCCTCCATTGTGTTCTGCTATGTAATGATACGCAAAACAAAATCTTTGCTTTAGGCGGGTAAACTTGGTTTTACGAAGTGCTGTACTTCAAACGTGTGCTTCCGAAAAGGGTATGAAAAAGTGCTCTACGTAATTCTTTTGCCAATTTTTTTAAACGCGAAATTGTAAGCGATGGACACTACGATCGTTCTACCATAAATATTCACTAACTTGTTCAGTAAAGGAGGTACGGAAAGTTGATCGAGCTAAATGTATATCTTAGTCTGTAACGGAGAACAAAATGTAGCATCCGTTTTGACTTGTAAGGTCAGTCATATAATCAATGCGCAAGAAAAATATCCAAGTATGTGTTGGTTTTATTTACGTCATTTTCTAATTTTTAGACGTTACTGGCATCTAAATAGGGCCAGGTAGAGATTCTACACAAAATCGAATTGTATAGACATCTTATTCCGTGATATATTAGTAATTGCTGCCAAAAATTCCTAAAAACTGAAGCTCCACAAATAGTTACTGAATTTGTGGGATGTAAGTGCAACAAGTGACAAGGTTCAGATTAAACGAAAAATGCTAAAAAAAAAAAAAAAAAAAAAGCGTACACCCATACAATATACAAGTAAAAGTGTTCCACTTAACTAACTATACGGTAGTCTGTCTCAACCCGTACACAACAGGCGCCATTTTGAATGAAGTAGTAAGGATTGAGTTATTCAGTTACACTGGAAGGTATAGAAATGGAGTTTCCCTTTTGTGTCTGAGGTGAACATTTGTAAGATCCATTGATCACAGATATTGTAATACGCTTGCATTTTTTTTTATCGTTGTCATTAGTAATAATAGTTTACTGTTCATCTCTAGGAACCAGGGTGGATGGGAAGGGCAACATTCATTGCCACTGATACCCAACCACATTTTAAACAAAGTTGTGGAACAACTGATCATTGACACATTAAAAGGGTAACAACAAAGGCAGATGAAAAAAACCAAAACGATTAAACTGGACAGGATAAAAAGGGTTGCAGATTAAAATCATTAAGTTTACGCTTTGAAGTCTGTACCGAGCTAGCCGAGACAATGTCTTCCGTCAGTGCATTCCAAACAGGTGCAACCCGGACCGAGAAAAAAAAACTTCCTACAATCCAGACGGAAAGGTGGTAGCTTCAGTTTAAGAGAGTGGCCACGGGTTTTTGTGTTCCCAACCAATTCAAAAAAGGTAGACATGCCGCTGGCACATCATTCAAAATGAGGTACACCAGGGCAAGATCAGCCATTAGGTTCAGCCGTCAGATTAGGTTCACTGTGGATAGTCACCCAATGAGGTGCATGGCCATGTTTTTGGAGGTGTGCCACAATGGCACTCGAGAATTTATTGGCATTTAAATAAATACCCTTTGTGCTGACTCTAGTGGAGGCGTACAGATTTCGAAAAAATGTGTGCCAAAAAAAAATTCCTCCAGATTAGGTCTCAATTTTGAAGGTATGAGTTTCAAACGTCTACAGATTAGGGACAAAGAAACCTGGCAGGCATAATACGGCCAAATAACTAAAATGAAAGGGGGGACATGGGAAACGCAGTTACAGTTTAAAGTATTAGTATAGTCGAGAATAAGTTCAGGACTTTCCCCTCCCCTATGTTAAACAGCTAGCTTTCTCTTTAGGAAATGCAATCTCTTTAGGATTTCTCTTTAGGAAAAATTTCTTCACCATTTTGTTCTTGGGGTTCTTTATTTCATTTTGTACAGAGTGAGTTTAATGGTATTCTCTCCACTTCTTGGTGGTGATGGACGTTTTGTACACTGCATTGTGTGTGCTGTCGTAGCTGGCGACAGGGACAATTAAACTTAACACATCCGGCTCTTAAAAGATGTAAAAGTGTCGCATTGTGTCACATTTCGTGGTGAAAGCTGTCTGGCGGATGACGCCACTTTTTGGTGCCCATTTCTTTGGTAACTTCACAGCCTATTAGCTCTGCTGAAAACCCAAATGAATGAAATTTAAATTCCAATGGCACGCCTTTGAAAACCAAGAGAGTGCAGAGCAGCAAATGAAATTGCCGTAAAAGCCGATGTGAAACTATGTGAATTGTATTTGTAGTTGCGGAAATAAAGGGCACAAATGGAATTAGTGTTGCTAGCGTATAAAGGAGATCAAAGGCGGTTTACAGTTAAGAACTTCGTTAATGCTGTATGGTGTTGGCAGTTTAAAGATGGGAAAGCCAAAGGCTCACAAGAAATAACTAAATACAGAATGATGCAAACCTATTTACGTTGCCTTTTGGAATTATATGACAGACTGCCTGAGCGGGGAATCGAACCCAGGCCGTGTCAGTCTGGCTTAGCGGTAGTACCTCGCCCTTTGGTTCCAAAGGTCCTGGGTTCGATTCCCCGCTCAGGCAGTCTGACATATAAGTCTAAAAGGCAACGTAAATAAGTTTGCATCTGTATTTAGTGTTGGCAGTTGTTAGAACACCAGTCCTAATATGCAGGAAGACCTGCGTTTGAATTGGGGATGTTGTCTTTGCTTTCGTTCTAAGATTAGCGTATCTAAGCTTAGTGTATCTAAGATTAGCTTTCTAAGATTGCTTTCGTTCTAACATTAGCACACGTAACCAGTCTGTAATGCGTACTATTTGCTTCCATAACCTATACCATGAGATTTACTATTCATTAATTATTGACATCATGTCACAAACAATCGATTCTGATTGACTGATTATAGAACAACATGCCCAAACCTAATGAATGACCAGCCGTTCATGTAATAAACATGTCAATAGGAATTAGTCAATGAAAGTATAGCTTCCGTAGATCCAGCCCCGGTGGTTCAGACGATCTGACAAACTGACTGAAGGTTGGAAGTCTTAGTTTGAATACCGGTGTTGCCAAGTTTTTTTCTTGTCTTTCTCAGTGTCCTATTAATCCACCCAAAACCAAAACTGGTACAAAAACCCCCCAAGTCTCCAAAAACGGTCGGCTTTTGAAGGTAGTGATATCATTCCTCCAGGGAAAGGCCACCAAGGTTAATCCTATTAGCCAAGTTAATCGCACATACTAATAGTTCGAAAGTTAAATGCAAACTAGTAGCTTGCTACTAGAAGCTTGGTAGCAATCTTCAAGTTTTCATTTAACGTCCAAAGTATAATTCGGTGCGGTGGCTGGTCACCGCTACACTACCCGAGGAATGTTTTTAAAATTTGAACAAGTATAACTTATTGAATTTAATATAAAGCATCAACTATGGGGGTATTTATTAAAATTAGCTGTTGATGGACTGTGCTAAACCTTCGATCACGACATATCTGCAAGAAACAACCGTAGTATTACAATATCACGGTAAAAATACCTCGTTACTGTGTTGGTTTTCCCCAGAACAATAACACATTTGCTTAATTTTGTATCTCCCGATTATAGAAGACAGGAATATGATGCATTGTTCTTGTGCAATATGTGAATCCCTACTTCGATTTTGAGTTCCCATAATAAAAATTTCACTTTAAATACTAAACGAAGAAACAAATGGATCCAACAATGTGAACACCTGAAAATGAGAAGTGAGCAGTAATTGTGATGAAAACATTGACGTATCATCGTTGCTCGGGGAAAAGAACCCATGTATTTGGCTTGGACCGCCGGCACTAGACCATTAAGCTAAAACGACACTATCATAATAGCTGCTCACTTGTCATTCTTAGTAGTTCACAATATTGGTTCCTTAGTGTTTCGTCGTTTAATACTAATATTTACAGTTAATTTACTTACTTTAAATACTGACGATGTGCTTCAGAGAGGCTAATTAAAAAATAAGATCATTATAACATTATCTCTGTTAGGAACAGGAAAAAACTTACCATACACTTTTCGTGTAATTTAATTACAAACTGCGCTAATATTTATTGTACGGCTGTAAAAAAAAAAAATTTTCCGTAAGTTTTGTCTTTAAACGTCTATATTAATACGTAATTTGACAACCTATTCAAAGTAAAGGCTATTCCAAAATACGAAGCAGGACAAACGAAATTATTAGATTTCCTAAAATATTCTTGTTTAGACGTGCGTTTAGACAAAAAAAAAACGTTATCAGTTTCAAGACGGTAGATACCACGTAAAACCAATACAAATTGAATAGAACTCACGGAATCCATAAAGTTATTTCCTTGAATACGAAAGTTTAAATTTTATTTGCTTGCTTCCCCATTAAAAGTTTTAGGTCGTGCAATATTAAAACTTTGTGGTATTGGTGGTGGCCTGGAGTTGGTGGCAACTCTCTCCCAGACAGATCAGCAGACAGACCGTCGTGCGTTATTTCTTTATTAACATTCGTATGCAGAAAACGTAGGCTGAAAAGGCTGGCCTCTTGGCTCTCGTTCGTTTCTGAGGGCCGAAGCGAATGGCCATCAGTGGAGATCTCCAATGCAGTGCACATTTTCCTCAATACATCTTGTGCACCTTAAAGTGAGATTCTAATGAAGCCCCAACCAAAATACCACCTAAATATACGGAAAATGTCCGAACAACCTCATCCCCTGTGAGAAAAAAATTGTAAAAACTGCAACTTACATTGTCTGACATATTCAAGAAATTCCCATACGCTTTTCATCCCCCAATCTAGCGAGTGAAGCATTTATATTACAAAAGGCCATCAGACTCACATACCCGAAACGCAAATTGTATACCAAATTCTAAACAACTTCTTGTTCTTGAAAGTCTAGGCGCATCACAATACGAACTACTGCGAAAAACCTTTCCAAATGTGTTTTCTTTAATCTAGAGTAAAAGTTAGACCTTCTAAGTCGATCTGATAGCGTCCTATTTATTTACCTCACATTTTGTAATCCTCCTGTCCACAACCCTGTTCCGAGAATTAAACTCTACTTTCATCTACCAGCAGCGGCGCTTTGATCTATTATTTAAAAACCTGACCTTGCATCTGGTATTTGCGTCTCATCTAGGTATTTGAACCTTCTTTCCTTTAGACGTCTGGCTTCGTATTCATCCTCAATGATTTTTTGGTTGTTGCACCCTACAACGTTCTTCCTTTTGATGTGGCATTAGCGGATTCCATGGTTTTCCTTGGAAATGGCAATTTTTTGGGGCCAAAATGTAAGATTTTGGTGTTTGGCCATTGGTAGACTTTGTTGGGCCTTTTAAGAAGGTAAATATGGTGCTTATTTAATTTTATTATCGAGAAAAGACTTGATTCATTTTTAACAATGATAATTCCAGTTAAATTTCACGAATACATTTTACCCCAAAATTTCTATCTTTAACGTAATGCAATATGGTTTACCTTTTTTAAAGAATGTCGCATCGAAAGTAAAAGAACATGTACAAGTCGCCATGAATATTACAATGGCTGATGTGAAATAAGTCACAGTGGGAGTTATGAAACAATTGTGAATGGTCATGCTCTCGGTACGCAGTTTCCTATTCATCAGAATGATACGACTGTGATTCGGAATTGCTAATTAATCAATTACTGCGTAAAAATTAAGTTAAACTTAAAATTGAAATTTATTAACAAGTTGTTTAGTGAAAATGTATTTACGCCAGCCCAGTTTCCGGTTGGACCTTTTAATACATTTGATAAAAGAAGGACGAGGTGATATACGGAGGAATGACGGAGATGCTAACGTTCACTTCGTTACTTTTCGATTGCAAAGTATTTCGTCGGAAAATCAATATGTTACTCGGCAGAAATACTTCCGTGATAGGTCAACTAATAAATCTGGGAGGTATTTGATTTCGTAGTATTTTTATTTTTGTTTAAAAAAAAGTATTTTGGCCATTATTGTATTTAATTAAGCAGGATGTTGGTTTCAAATGCTCGACCTTTAATCTGTCAGCTTAGTTTGCTTACTTAGTTTAGTCACCAAGACTTTTGAAAGACATCGATAAAACTGAAGCGGTCCAGAGGAGCTAAACCAAAAAATGTCCTGGATTAGGTACGAAATCTTATTTCCAGCAACTGAAAATACTCAAACTTGAAACCCTGCAATGTATATGTTTGAAGGCAGATCTCATTCTTACTTTCAAAATTATTCACTGTTTACTCCCGGTCAATTTACAGCTCTTTGATTTTAGTAGTGAGACCCAAACCCGGGGAAACCACATTAGGCTTGTAAATCCCGAGTATAACCTGAATTGCAGGTGGGCATTTTTCGGTTTGAGAGTGTTTCCACTTTGGAACTCGCTCTCTGATGACAATGTTTGGGCACCGCCGTTATACATCTTCCGCAAAAAACTTCACACGTGTGATTTAAGGCCATACTTATTGCACCCAGAAACCTGCCCTTGAGGCCGACCACCCCATTCTCCTTTATTCAAGTGTTCTTTCGTTTTAATCCTCATTTCTTACCTCAAGAAGTCTTGAACTTCTTTTGAAATTGTCACGTGGGTTTGCTTATATGAATTTGCTTAAGTTTTTTTTAACGTGCTGTTAGTGGTCCACTTCGACCATCGCATGTCCACTTTGCACTTTTAAATTGAGCAAAGAAAGTATCATTATTATTATTATTAAAGTGTAGCATTAATGGACGTAGTTAACTTGTCTAATGTAGCTACGATGCTAACGATTAATCGGATCAACCGAATTAAATTAAAACATACTTCAGCGATATAACATATAGTCACGGAACATCACATAAAAAAATTATACTGGGAACAGCCACTCTGAAACGTCCATACGATAACGTTTCAATTTTAAATTTATCGCTGTTCTACGCGTTTAACTGAAATAAAAAGATAAAATTTTCCTACATGACTTTTTTTTTAAATAACCGCAAAATTTAAATTACGAGAAATTAGACTCCAAATGAAATTCATAAAGTTGCAAACGCGTCCCAGATTCTAAACGGAAAAAGGGAAGGTTTGTTCTTAAGGTATGATAACTGGTACAAGTACATGAAGAAACATAAGCGAGCATCCATTCGTGTATTACTATTAATTTAGTTTCTTTATCTGGTACAGTGTTAGAAATAATTGAAAGGTTAATCCATAGGAATCAGTCATAGAAACGATGAGTCAACATATAGATTATCACAGTATATGATTGAAGTCCTTATTCTAGCGAAACTGGCAAAACTAAAAATATTAATACCTCCGTTCGTATTCAATATTTTTCGATCGAATTTTGCCAGATTGTAGATAAGTATGGAAGGTAGATTTGTACCAAAAATTATGGAATTCTGCGCAAGAGTAAACGTAGGGAGCCATATTTAAATTTGACAACTATTCACTTGTTGTTGCACTTCTTGTTCTGCCACCGTTTCAGAAAAAAACTACTCACCTACCTAAAATCTGAAACATGATCTTTCCAGAAATTTCGTTCTCCTTCATCCTCAAAGAGACCACTTTTTCAATTGGTCGAGCCATTCCGGAGTTATGGGACCCTGAACGATCAGTTTTATTGTTTTACATTGTTTTAAACTAGTGTAATTAGGAACAACGCCAATTATCACGCGTATAGGCCGCAAGGCATCGACTGAAGAAAAAAAAGGGTACAAAGGGTTTTGCAGCAAATGCAGTCATCTGCCCGACGAAGAATAAAGATGCTAACAATGCTGATCAGCCAACAATTTTTACAAGTACTTTGCATAAACGTGAAGAGGCAGCATTATCATTAGAGTAAAAGTTACAGTGGACCCCATACAACTGTAAATGTGTATCATACATGGCGATAGCCGTGTATATATATGATTGAAGTCCTCTCTCCAGCAAAACTGAAACTATTAATTTCTCCGTTTCTATTCAATATATTTCGACCAAACCTGGCCAGATAGTAGATAGCAACTTTTCCAAACTTTACACCAACTTTTATGCATTTCCGTACAAGAGTAAACGTAGGGAGCCGCACGTAAATTTGAAGACTGTTCACTTCTTCTTGTTCTTGTTCTTGTTCTTGTTCTTCTTGGCTGACACGGTTTCAAAAAAAACAACTGCACCTACCTAAAATCTGAAACATGATCTGAACCAGAAATTTTCCTGGGCTTCAAACCTTACAGGGACCACTTTTTCGATTGGTCGGTCCATTCCGGAGTTACGGGACCCTAAACGATCATTTTGATTGTTTTACATTGTTTTAACCATTGTATTTAGGGAACAATGCCACTCAGCAAACTCCAGATCCATTCTTCGTGCATGCAACAATCGACTGCATGCATAAACCTTTATAGCGCGACACCATAGCCGTAAAAAAGGTACACGGATTACAAACAAAAACGTCAAGTGTACCAATCATATACGTTACGTAAA
>JAHWFP010126112.1:78349-125481 GCA_023313725.1 Lithobius niger | reverse complement strand
TCGTAAATAATAAACTTTAATCCGTGCACGTTTTAACTAGTAAAGTGGAACTTCATACAACCCTTTTTATTACGGCAAACCTGCCACTTTTGTTTGTAATTTACGTTGAGTATCTTTTGCATGCATGAAATAAAATTCGTTATTTATATCCGAAGCATTTGAACTTTGAAATCACAATGAGATTGCTGTTAATATTGCTGACAGATAGCTGGTTTTACTCTTTTTATACTTAATTTTGGCCACCCACTATGTGGCCACTATTGTGGCCCTTCCGTCTTTTTTTTTTCACTTATTGTGATAAACTTTATTATTAGTATTATATTATTGTTATTGCAACAAAGTGTTTTAAATTATCCAATTTTAGGTGATGACAATTCTCATTTTGGGGATGCTTTAGTTTTTATTGCTTATCATAACAAAACTTACATAACGATGCTTTTTAACCGTCTCCTTTGTTCATCTGCCTTTTATTTTTTACTTGAGCCAATCCTACACCTCCCGTGTCCAACACGTATATAAATAATATAATAATAATAAAATTTTTATTTCCACATACAGAATGGAAAAAGGATCAGGAAGGGAATTTTTAGGGCCACTGACACCTGTCCAGAATAATTAAAAAAGCAAATGGGAAAAGAAGATTACATAAAACAAACCGGGCGGGTGGGCAGAGAACAGAGAAAAAAACTACACGAAAACGCGAAAAATTAATGCTCAACAGACTAAAAACATCTCAGAAACATGCCAAGATCAGCCTCCCTCAGGTTTCGCCTGAAAATATGCAGGTTTTCGGACTCCACTACCCCCGACGATAAGCTGTTCCAAGGGCGGACCACACGATTAGAAAAGAAATACTTTCTACAATCCCTTTTAAAAGGCAAAACAGTAAGCTTGAGATAATGGCCCCTGGAAAACCCATTTCCACGGACCACAAAGAAAAGCCAAGACTTAAGGTCGACCAAACCACGCAAAATGGAGAAATTGAGACAAAGATCAGCATGCAATCTCCGCAGCTCAAGAGACTCCAAACCAAGTTTAGCTAAACGTCTTCCATAAGGCATGTTATAGAATCCTGGTAGGTGCTTCGTAAATGATCTTTGCACAGACTCAATATGCTTGATGTCTTTAAGATGATGCGGGGACCAGACTGGGCTGGCGTACTCGAGGATGGGGAACCTTAGAGTCCCTGGCAGGTCTAACCTTGGTGGTAAGGCATTCGTGTCCCAATACCTAATCCTCTCACCTTCCCATGGCCAATCAATATCATTATATGTGACTGTCCTCTATTTGCAATTTAGGCTGGCTGTTAGTGGTCCTAGGATCCTTGCCAGACCTGTTGCTATTGTGACAAATTGTTATTATTATTATTATTATTAACTTAACCAAATTTTGGTGCTATTTTATTGAATTTTTTTGTAGTATTCGGAAAGGGCTTTAAAAGTTTGAATAGCAATGAATTAAAAAAAAAACATCCGTTCTAAATGTTTTATAGTTGCCCTTACGTCAGCAGGAACCTCATTATGGTTTAATTACCCTTACAAGTTTGTTCGTCTACAACATTCGCAAAGCCTAGTAACTTCACCGTTCACTTGCTAATTTGTTCGGCGAAATTGTTTTTTTTCTTCCTATTACTGGCGCAGAACATTACTTACTGGGTTTCCTTACGTATTTTTCTGTTGCGGTGTCGTTTGTTTCTACGGTGGCACTAATGCTGTGCAGAGAAGCGTTACTTAGCTGCTGCCAGCTTGTTTTCATCGTTTTTTAGCTTAATGCATTTTTTATTACGTGTAATGAAGAATCTCACCAGCTTTTCAGAATGTGGAATTAAAGCTAACTGCGAATAAAGATATTTAATTGAGAGAAAAAGAGAAAACAAAATGAATCTGCAGGGGAAAAAAAAGGCTAACGGAGCAGCTAAATACAGAAGCTAAAAATCAGATTCGAAACATTAAAATTCGATGGGGTCTGACTATCTTACTGAAGGCACGGAATGGGAAAAAAACAGGACGACTGCAGGGATTTTTAAATAGGTTACAGTCGGTAACGTGTTTGAGAATTGTTCCAGAGTCAAAACTACGCAACTTTAAAAAGGGTTTAATGAGCGTTAACCACTACGCAACTTAGTAATAATTTCAACAATCTGTGTGAGCGGTATTGTTCAGCACAAGACAAGTAACTTCGGGCCTTCAGGGCTTCGTCGGGCTGACGACCGGGTGCGGTTAACGCTCGCTAAAACCCCTTGAACCCTTTGAGTAACTTCGTAGAGTATTTAAATGTACATTCCTCCCAATGCCATTTTTTTTTCAATCCTCCACATCAAGTAAGATCCCAAAGGTCTATTTACTTACCGTTAGTCAATCCCTTGCTAAAAATCCGTTTTAAAATGTGGCGTCTAGGAGATTTTCTGTTGAATATTGGGAACTAATTTAATAGCATCCTGCGATTGTATGATTCTTGGCGCGCTTGCAATAACCACGAAGTTTCATCTGTGTGTGTGTTCATGTACTAATTTTTAATCGTTTGCTAATAATTACCATGAGATCAAAGATCTAAAAGACTAATGTGGTAAAAATTAAAATTATTTATGCCAATAGATCATCGAAGAAAAATTATAAGATGCTAGCCAAAAAAATTATAAAGTGTGATGTTAAAAAAGGAAAACCCTTCCGGTTTGTGACGACACAATTTTTGCGTTCATGCTGTTTCGTCTGCTACGTCCAAGGCCAACTGCGAGGAACGCAGCTACTATGTCAGTTGACCTTGGATTACTTCGCAGAGTCTCGCGAAACAGTACAATGGTAACATGCGCGAATAGCGATCTGCGCGTGGCTGTTATAAGGCAGGCGGAATGTACCTTTAAGTTGAGAACTACCTTTGTTCGTGGCAAAACGCATGAAACTCTGTAAAGAAATAATTGTTATCCCGCATACCTTTTCCCCCCAAAATGGTTGCTTTCAATTTCCAAGGCCATTCTGGCATGCATGATCCGTCTAGTTTAAAATAGTCCTACTTGCAAGTTTTGTTGCTCCTGTCTGCTGATAAAATTGTAAATCTAACGATAAAAATGGGTCCACTGACTAGACCAGACCCATAAAAGGCATTCAATTCTAAGCGCTGGTAAACAAATGTGCGCCTTGTTCACAAACTGATTAAAACGCAAAAAAATCGCAGGGACCAGCCCTTAACAAAATCAACAGGGTGCGGCCATGTTGGGTGGTGACTGAAGGCAGGGAGGGAATGGGGAGGGTGTGGAGATGAATAGGAAAAAACAGGACGACCACAGGGATTTTTAAATAGGTTAAAGTCGGTAGCGTGTTTGAGAATTGTTCCAGAGTCAAAACTACGCAACTTAGTAATAATTTCAACCATCTGTGTGAGCGGTATTGTTCAGTTGTTCAGCACCCAACATGGCCGCACCCTGTTGATTTTGTTAAGGGCTGGTCCCTGCGATTTTTTGTGTGTATTTAATCAGTTTGTGAACAAAGCGCACATTTGTTTATCAGCGCTGAAAATTGAATCATTGCTTTTATATGCCTTTTGTGGGTCTGGTCTAGTCAGTGGACCCATTTTTATCGTCATTCCCCTCTCACAAATGAATTACTACAACTGTAAATCTAAACTATATTTACCAATCACTAGTCGGTCGTGTTGTAACATTATCGTTTCGATTTAAGACTGTCCAACTGGTATTCAGGAAGAAAGCAACTTTTTTTCCTGGTATATGTGTTTGTCACCATTAGTTCACTGCTGAGAAGGATGAAGAGTTTATAATCTCGACTGGAACTTGTAGTCTAGATTGCGCACCGTTGGCACAGTTGGTAGAGCCAATACGGCCGTAATAGTAAGAGGACGAGTACTTTTAACTGGGTTAATACAATCGAATGACAAAGCAAAATCATTACACCAAATGGGGCGTCGGACGAACGTCTAACTGGAAAATCGTCTAATGGGATAATTGTCTAAAATCTGCCTAAATAAAAAATCTGGGAAAGCATCTAAACGGAATATCGTATAATGGATAATTGTATAATGGATAAACGTCTAAATGGATTAATGTCTAACTGCGGTTTCTGATGTTATATGTATAGCCGCAGCGAGCGTGGCAGCGCGAGCGAGGCAGGGACATTAGACGATTTTACATTATACGAATTTCCAGTAACGTACGTAACTGTTTTTAAATCTTACCTCCTAATCGACGAGTGTTTGACTTAGATAAGCGTCGTCTTTTGTTATTATTATTACTATTATTATTATTTTATTTTTCTTAACCGAGGGAAGAATCCTGCTGAACATTGGGTTAGAAATCCAACGCTCTAATTGATTTTCAGCCAAACTGTCGTAATATGAGCAGGCGGACATGCAGCAAACAGGGCGTCGAATCGTCTATTCGGCATTTCCAAACAGTAAAAAAAAATTTCGCTATCGCTGAGACAGACGGACACCAGGACAGGATGAGAAGTTCCTTTGTTTTGCTTCGCACCACGTATCACTAAAAACCGATTCAAACGTAGCAGCAGTAACACTATTTGCGAAATGCGGTAGTGCACGGAGTCATGACAAAAAGCATTCGGGTGAAATAATAGACAAATTAAGTTGAATTTATGAAGTCTCTGGTCTTCGTATGACATAATATCGTATGAAGCATGATTCCAGTGTGGGATTGAGCCGCCCGGTAACCCGGGGATCCCCTGGAGGCCCCCATTACAAGAGGCCCCCTAGTTTAAAAAAACGTTGGGGGAAATCTAAAATGAATTCGTATGAAAACTGCATCCGTAAGTTGCATGAAAACGTTTCAAACTCAAGCCTATTTTTTAAAAAATACGCCAGATTCCAGGGCTCCGTTCCTGATTACGCTGGGGGAAGTTTAAATGCTGCCCAGATATTTTTGCAGAGCAGCCCCTGCAGCACATTCCCGGGGAGACTCGACCCTTCCCAATCCGACCCTGCTTGCAAGCATTAGGAAATTTTAGAGTGCTGAAAGTCTGAATCATAAACGCAATGAAGTTTTCTGCTCCCTTCTTCACCAATTTGTTTTATTTATTTATTATTTATTTTGTGACCCGTCTTCAAATTATTATGCAAACTCCTCCCTAAGAGTTGAACTTTGCCCGATAAACATGTCATGTCTGTAATACATATTGCATTGACTTGCAATGAAGGATTATAACTGTTCTCCCTATTGATGGGATTAGGGTGACTTACGAGGAGAAGAGTAATATAAATCAATACAAACTGGACGGGCTCAAAGACCATTCGTTGGGGAGATAATAACACGCAAGGCAACAGCCGCGCGGAAATGAGCCTACTAGTGATGGGCACAAAACTTGGCACTTTCCACAAAAGTTCTTTTTTGCCATTACGGTTATTTTCATTAGCGTGCACAGACCTCCGAGAGGGCAGGGACCACCTTCAGTAAAAGGGCACAGAAGTTTTATTGGCTATTTTTCTTGGGGCCCTTTTTGGAGGGGGGGGGGGGCCTCACTCTTTTTACTTTATTCTGCCTCTTTCTTAGCCATTTTAGAACTTTTTTAAGCTCTTTTGCCCTTGTTATGCCTTTTTCGTTTACCCTTTTTAGGCCTCTCTTAGGCTTTGGGACACTTACTCAGGCACTGCCTCCAGCAAATGTTGGCAGAAAGAGGCCACTTTTTTTTTATATATATAAAAGGGCGTTTTGAGAAAAGGCCAGGATCAAAGTCCCCCTTGCCCCCCCCCCTCCTGTGCACGCCACTGGAACTTATTTTTAATTAATACAACGTTAATCTATATAACTAAGATCGTAATATTTGTTTGTTTGTGTGTTGCCAGATCACCGAGATTCCCACTGCTAATTCTTATTTCTTTTGTTTGTGCGTCCAGACGGAATTGTCTGTTCTGTATAAGTAAATAATTCAAACTGTGTTTTCAACAAAGAGGCACAGTACGGGTGACGTCATACGTTTTTCCAGTCACAATATTTTCCTGCAAACTGGATTTAGGCTGCCATGTCTCTTAACCCTGAAACTAACTAAATCCAATGAAAGTTTGGCCTACTGCTAATGGGGAAATCACAGTATTTTCATGCAAACGGGAAGTCACTATACCACACGCCATGGCTGTTTGGTGTGACGTGCATATCACGTGACTGGGATAGTCCAATCAGATGGCCAAACAGCCGTTGTTCTCGTTCGTCATTGGCTAACTCACGGTGACGTCACGGCAAACAGCCATTGTGCATGGTTTAGAATTCTCTATAAAACCGGCCATATACGGGGGGGGGGGGGGCCCTGCCCTAGTCTATTTAACTAAGATCGTAAGATTTGTTTGTTTGTTTGTTTGTTTGTGTGTCGCCAGATTACCGAGATTGCCACTCTTAATTATTTCTTTTGATTGTGCGTCCGCAGTGGGAATCTCGACAATCTTATTTCTTTTGTTAATTTGTGTTTCTGTCAACTGGAATTGTCTCTATAAGTATGATTCGAACTGGGTTTTCAACAAAGAGGCACAGTACTGATAACGGCACATTATTTTCATGCAAACGGGATCTAGGACTCTTTGCCCCTTAACCTTACAGATGTATGACAAGATTTAGATTCGGGGTTTGCATAACATCTCTGTAATGTGTGGTGCAGTGGCAACCCGGTCCACTGCACTGTGACTGAGGTTGGCGCTAATGACCACGTTGTCGACGCGCCATTAAGCCTCAACCCCCCCCCCTTTGGGGGGGGGGGGGTTGTACCTTCGTCCTAACTAAATCTAATGCAAGATTGGGTGACTGCTAATGGCTAATCACAGCATTTTAATGCAAATGTGAAATCACAACAATGCTCCATAAAACAATATACTGTGGGCCGCCTTAGTATTATTAACACACGGAAGTTCAATACCAGGAATTTTGTGAGAACTAAAATCGTAACCAGGGACTCAAAATTAGCCAAACCATGGCAAAAAATGAATGTTCAATGAATGTTGCAAAAAAAAAAGAAGATAAAATATTCTTTCTAACTCATCGTTAGCGCTGAGTGTCTTAACTACATAGCAGCCTGATTTAGTAGACGTGGAAAATTTCATTAAAGCAAACCCTTTAGTTACTCCTATTCAAACTGAAAGACAAAGTAAACATGCGTTTTGATGTATGGGGCAAGGTGGCCTGATGGTTAGCATGACCGTCTCATGTACCAAAGGTCCCGGGTTCGATTCCGGCCACAACCATCCCTGGCATTTTCGAGAAGAGAAGGGCTCTGTGGTGTCTCGTTCAGAAGGGCTCTGTGGTGTCTCGTTCTCATGTCGAATTGTAGCATGTAAAAGAACCTACTAATTTCCTATGGGATTTACCTACCAAAATCTCCCCTTCTGGATCCATGGGTACGGCTGGGAGCGCGTCAAAAGCTACGCTAAGCTTTAAAAGCTATGCTAAGCTATGCGCGTCAAACGCTAAGCTATGCTTTACGATGTATACGAATGAATTGAATGCACTTCGCATCTCGACTATGACGTCGAAAATAAAAGTTACAGCGATGTTCAGCTATGTTAATTACAACATCAATCCCATTTGCGTCATGAGTTGTTCCTTATTTCGGCTAATTTTGGTTGCTTACTAATTTTTCGTTTTTTCACCCGTTCTAGTCTCTCATAATTAAATGCCAAGCCAACAAGTAGAATGGAATGGAGAGAACAAATTTAGTCTCTATTCTCCATTCATTTTTGACTTCAAGCTAACCTAGCAAAACTCAATATTAAAAAAAAAATACTATTTACTTCATTCAGTGTCGTCATTTTGTGGCCGCACATTTGGCATAAAATTACGAAAGAAAAAGAAAAAAAAAACACTAAAGAAAAACGTAAAACACAACAAAGTGAGCATATCACCAAATTGAACACAAAAAAATCACTGACAACTAAGACCACTGAGAAATTAGACTTAATTGTCAGTGCCCCACCAAACTCTTCTCTTTTCAGCGAATTTGTGAGAAGTTATGGAAGTGTTTTTAAACTTTCAGAAACAGTAAGAATTTTTAATTAGAATTAGCCCAGGCAAAGAATTTTAAACACTAACAACAATGAGTTTGGACTGTGACGAAGTACGAGGGAGATTGGATTTGCTGGTGTGGAAACCCAGCAGTTGACATATGCCATCTCTTTGACAGATGAAGAAATCAATAGATTGTGCCCGTTGTTTCCAGTTAGCGCCGAGATAAATTATGTGATGTCATTGCCATAATTAGTCCTGAAAAGCAGTCCTTCAAACATCTGGGCTAAAAATAGCACTTATTATCGAGAAATTAGGACAGGCTGCAAATAGATTCAGAACTGAAGAGGACGAGGATTTAATCGGTTTATCTACGGACTCCGTGTTTTGATAGGTGAAATCATAAAGACGGGTGTGGTCTGAACTGGGCTGAACAAATTACAGCATTGCAAAATAGTGCCATTGCTCAATTTAGATTAAACCAGAATAGGCCTAAATACCTCAAAATCAACATGGAAGGGGGTGGGGATTGAGGCTTAATGACGCGCCGAGACCATGGTTATTTCCGCCAACCTCAGTTACGGTGCAGTGGACCGGGTTGCCACTGCGCTACAGAGGTGTTAAACAAACCCCAAATCTCCTTCAAAAATAAAAAAAAAAACCGGTCAGGAGGACAAACTCATTGCCCAATGGAGGGTATAATATAATGTAGCTAGAATAAAAACAGTATTCAACAAGAGTTTTATTCATAGGATCTTTTGCGTGCCTCAGTCGACATGAGCAAGATGCATCATAGAGCTGTTCTCTTCGCACAAATGCCGAGAGGGGCTGAGTTCAGGCTAAGACATGGGACCTCTTGCACGTAAGACAGTTTTGCTAACTAACAGATTACATTGCCCCAGGTGCAACAAAACTGCAAAAAAACTGTCGTAAGTAAGTCTTAATATTGGTAAACCCACAAGTTGTTATTCTGATAAAACTGTACAACTGTACAATCTCAACAACTATACAAAAACTTTGCCGCCGTTTTTGTTTCGAACGGAAGCCAGTTTAAGTGATAAGATTTTACCGAAATCATTTATGAATGGGAAAGACTTGAAACCTTTATTGCGGATACAACACAGGACGTCTGTAGCTGAAAAGAGCCTTTTTTTTTATCTGCATGTTGAGAGTGTATGTAGAAGACGTCGTCAAGAACGTTATATACAATGTATGAAATCCGTTCGCAAGTTGTTTAAACTGAGCTGCTTACGTTGTAGAAAAATAACAGCCTGTGCAGGATGTCATAAAAATAGTGTGCTCTTTCTCTGAATCCTTGTTATCGTGTTACCAAGGTGTCCTACTCAATAACATTGGAACAAAAACATGTTTTCTCAGCTTGTGATATATCGTACCTATAATGTGGATCCAAAACACAACCTGTCTACGATATTTTTCAAGACCTAAACTGTAAGTGGGAACACGTTCGGAGTACCTAAAGTTGGATTAACATTGTTACTTTGTATCCGTCGAAAATGACGACAATTGTAGTGTGTACCCATTCAGGAGCATTCTGGGCAAAATATTGATTGTGGTCTGAAAGCTTAACTACATGTAAAACAACCAATCTTACTGTTTAAAATTTGGTTATAGCATCGGGGGCCTTAAATTATCAAAATTCGCCGATTGCCCACGACAGATCGGGAGCCTGTTTACGCCGCTACCATCGGGAAAAATTTGTTATTTATAGCTGAATACGGCGCATACCTCTTTTCGCGGCGCCCACCTCCTTTTACGGCGCACACCTCTTTTTAGGGTACAAACTTCTTTTTTCGACGCACACCTCTTAAAATACGGAGGAAAATTATGGAAAAAAACAGACTTACTCCGCCATCGAAGAATTCTTTAACACTGTTGCATAATAAGTAGGGGTAACGTTACATTTTGTAGATAAATAAGTGATGAATTATGGGAACGGTTAATTTTTTTTCCATTTGGGAAGTCTTAAAGTCTTAGCATCTTACTTCCGCATACTTTTCGTGGTGATCAGCAGATCCATTCCCCAAAACGGTGACTTTAATTTCCGGCATGATTCTGGCATTTATGGTGCGCGTAGCATAGTAGAGATTGTTAAAGTTATCGCTTGTGCTGGATTTACATACGCTGTAAATCTTAAAATCGATACAAACATGAAACTCTGAAAATTAATTACTTTGTTCAAACTTGCGCCTTTTCCCGGAAACATTTAACAAACCGTTTTACAGTTTATAATTAAATCCGGTCTTGTTGTTTGTCATACTCCACCGTTACCTGTGTCTAGTACATACAAGAGGTATTATGCAACGCGGAGACAGCAAAACAATAAAAGGATTTAAGACCGCAAAAAAATTAAGTAAATGGTTTTTAGGAGCGCACGCATGGGTGTTTTCTTAGCGCATGAAACGTTTTTTATGACATTGTCTTGAAAAAATTCAGATCGCGCATCAGCTC
Organism: Lithobius niger; assembly: GCA_023313725.1. Taxonomy (NCBI): domain Eukaryota; kingdom Metazoa; phylum Arthropoda; class Chilopoda; order Lithobiomorpha; family Lithobiidae; genus Lithobius; species Lithobius niger. The sequence continues at coordinate 115,067 of JAHWFP010126112.1, read as the reverse complement.
TTTCACCAAACGCTTCCTGGAGCCGATTACCACATCAGCTCTTTGCTTCATTCACATGATCGCCTCAAAACGAATCTTAGACCCGTTCAGAGGCATATCACTACTAAAAAACTTGGATCAAAAGAATGATTTTTTTTTTATCAAATGTGCAGCATTTACACGACGATCGTGGTATTAAACATAGGTGTACTGCACAACAAATTGTGAGGTACTGATTTCGTTTTGTTTGGTATAAAAAAGCCCTCGCCCGCATCTGAAAAATCATGAATAAAAAGTAAAAAAAAAAAAAAAACCGCCCGCTCGCATCAATTTTTTTAGTACCACTCCTGAGAACCACTTAATTAATTTTTAAGCGGCCTAATACGCAGTCTTAAAAAATGACTGTCTGGTCCAGCCGAAATTATCACTTCCAGTCATAGAAGAAAATGCAGTTAGTGTAAAAGCAGCATGGAATATAATATCTAAATTTAAAATGAATAAAAAAAATCCTGTTGTAATTTTATAAGGAATAGACATCTGGATGGCTGTATACAATGGTTGTAACCGTCTAGGATCATGATACGTTCTTTCAAGGTCGTGATGCTGCCAACATCTAACCTACGCATTGTGAGAGAGTGGTTAAATTGGGAAGTTAATCATTGATGAAAGCCATAATCAGTGTAAAAAAAAAAATCAGTGTAAAGAATGGAATTGGAATGGAGTGAAATTAGTGTTGGAATGAGGCTTCTGACACACCCAGTAAGTTATTTTTAAAAATCACAAATTTGTCGACCTTCACTGATGTTTACGTTAAATTAAAGAAATTAATAATATCTAGCTGGACCCGGCGTAACATACGCCAGTACAGTAGGAAGCCATGTTTTTACACTGCATTGTTGTAATACGCGGAGGCGCACAGCAAGCGTTACCTCAGCTGGCCTTGCGTTGGAGTGTTTGGTGTTTGGCATTCTCGGTAGATGTCGCTCCCAGCCACGCACACTCACCACACGCCCACACAAAGACATTGATGCTTCGTGCTGACAGTGAAGTATTTGCTTTAAGTAAAATAAATAAGAATAGAGCCTGTAAACACACTTGTGCTGATATACACGATTATGCCCGATCCGTATTTGAAGCTGCCACGCTGGCGTCGGCGTTGTTTGGTGTCGATGAGAGATGTAACCATGTGCTTAGTTCTGTTCGTCGTCACAATGACTGCTTTCCCCGTTTCTTGGCAGTCGCCTATGGTTCAGCACAAGAGAAATAATCATTATCAGCCTCTGATTGACAGCACTTTATATTTTATATTGCACAAACCTTGAAGAGTGTGACAGGTCAACTTCAGTGATGCGTGAGTAAATGATGTTTGTATTATTATTAGCATAAAGGAGTACTCACAATGTGACGTACTCAGGGAGTAGACAATTGAAGTCAAGAATAATATCAAAGCCAATTTACTCCTTACTGCATAGCTAGGGGACTTTGCACTGAGAACACATATTAGGCATAAAACACAAGTTTAGGAGCTTGGTCTTATCCTGAGCTGAGTCCAGGGAGACAACCTTTCGAGTTGCCTGCCCCACACCAAGTGGCTTACCGTTGTCCAGGCTCTCGTTTTTATACGCGGGGCTGAACAATAGAAGTAGCCTGAGGCTTTACGTTGCGCAACCGCTAACAGGTAGTAGCCGGTCCTAACTGGTTTGAACAATAGAGCATGCCCGTTACCCGGCTGTTGGCGTTCGGCCAAGTTCCGCTGTAGACGATAGTTGACAGGACGCCAAGCAGCTTATGTAACTACAAGGTGCACCCTGAGCGTTTTACTCATGGTGCGCCTTGCTATTCGTAAATAGCGCGTTACAACAACTATTCCTGGTGCTATTGCAGTGGTATACCACATTAGGTTAAAAAAAAAAAATTGTTTGGCTTCATTACCCGACCGACCCATTGTTACTGCATTGTTATTGTTACTAACCGACCCTAAATATTTCTTCTTTCTAAGGAAAAAAAAATTCCCTCACCATTTTGACGCTCCATCCTACTATACAAAAACGGTTGAAATGCTTCCCGGAAAAAGGACAAATGTTGCCCAGTGAACAGAAATGCATAAAAAAATAATAAATTACAATTTTTAAAACAAGATTTTTTTTTTGATTTAGTAACAAAAACTAAGGTGTAAAAAAAAAATTATCAACCGAACCAAACCTGTTTTTTTAAAACTGCGTAACGCACACCAAACAATATTTTTTTGTCTGGCCTTATAGTATAGAGTGGATCGGAAAGAAAACTAAAGAAAACACAATTAAAAACATACAGTTTATTTACAAAAAGCTGTGTAATCTATTTCAAGATGTCTATTTGATCATGCACTTCCCTTCTTCCTGTTTTCAGTTAAAACAAAATCAAACGCATGTGAGGAATTTACGCGATGTACTGTACTACCAGCTATAGTTTGTTCCACATTATGCTTTCAGAAAACTGACTGGATGACGACTCGTTTCCTTGCACTAAAGAGTGCAAAAACATGTGGAAATCACACTTGTAGGCTCAACAAAGTTACTGTTAGAGTTTACGAATGGGATGATTACGGATTTTTTGCACTCGTAGTGGAAGAAAACGTGGCGTCATACAGTCAGTTTTCTGAAAGCATAATGTGGAACAAAGTATAACTGTGGCCATTGCATTTTGAGTGGTGGCTGCACAAGTCAGACAATGTTGAGTGGACAATAATCATACGCGGTAGCCTACTACGCGGTGCACTACTTTCTCTCTCGTTTATTTGGAAGTTATTTTGGAGCTCACCATCTATCAAAGAATGGGTCCAATGACGTGTTATCTTGAACCTTGTAAAAAAAAGAAACGTTTCTTGTTCATTAGGATGGAGCGTGCAAAGCATCAACAAGCAGTGGTGTTATGGTTTTGGGTCGATAGCCGATTTGTCAGTCTGCTTTTCTGCCACAACAACAATGTGATAAAATGAAAACTTCCCTGAATGGAGTAATCGATACTACGAAGCCGCAGCTACGTCATTCTTGGAGAAATTCAAAATATGAATAAGGAGCCCATTCATACAAATAAATTTTCGTAGGTCATTAGCTTATTTTTATTTCGTCAGTAACTTAATGCCAGATTGCTCGTTGCTTCTCGCCCTTTAAGGAGCATTTCTCTTTCGAACTGCCCCTAAAAAGTGACCATGGCAACGAAGATGCATGGCTGGGGGCACAAAGTTCAACGCTTTTTGTAATGTCGTATCTGTTTATGACACGACGATACGACAGACACATTTTTAAAAATTACAGCGGCATCTCTACATTGGCCAGCTAGCCATCAGATTTTTGGCATTAAAGCTGTTGTATTTCCGGTTTGAAGCGTTGGATGCAGTGGTTGATGTCTTTGACTGTTGTGGCCAATTGCAGTTTTTGTTAGTAAAAGCTGCATATCCAATAGAGCAGTGACATGACGTAGTATTATTGTATATAACTCTATGCTGGAGCCTTAATGAGTTAGCTGCAAGGGGGACTGCAGAGAGAAACAGAAGGGCGTCATACTGAAGCCGATGCTGTGAAGAGTGATTTCTTAGACCTAAAACGCGCGATTTTTGTTGTTGGAGAAAACAACGTTATTTTAAGCCTAAGAAATCCGATCTTCCGTTGTTTTTCCCTCCATTTTTATCTAGTGCACCTTGTAGTTATGCCCTCCAAAACCCATACTGGTGCCAATTTGGTGCCAATATGGTGCAAACTGCTCTATACATTGAATACAAATTTGGTACGTAGATGTGCATTCTTTGTGTCATTACTACACAGATTTCAACCTAGACAAGCTTATGCTGCTTTACATTTCCAGGGAAACGCACAAAGCGGGCGTGTTGTTTTACATACTTTTAATGTTTATACTATTATCGTCGAAGGTTGAGGTATAGTATAGCAAGTATATTTCATGACCACAAATATTACATTATATACAAACACAAAATTAATTTATATTTTGCTTGAAAAATTGTCGCAACCATCAAGAAAACCGATACTACGAAATTATACACGAAATAAATTAAAACCCAAAGTATATTTGCTACTCGTCATTTTTATTGGAAATATTTCCATCGGATCGCGGTCACTCCCACGCAACCAAAACCGGAAGAGGAAGTTATGTCAATAATCGCTGTTTCACGGCTATTTTCCAAACAGAGACAATACACCGACTCTTGAAATGAATTGCTTGTAGCCTTGTAAGAGTTACCAATCTATGATGTCAGGATTCAATGGTGGGTATGCGATTCGGCAAATCCAAAATGGACACCATGTTGCATCTTTTGAGCGGTAACTGAAAAATTTGGGAAATAGCGAGAAATGACAACATGTAAAGTAACGTTGAAAATATTTGTTGCATGTTGTCTTGTACCTTGTTTTTTTTAGTACGAAAACTTGCTTATTTAGTGCCGTGTTCCCTTAGGAGGATTCAATGTTAATAAATAACGATATGCTAGCAAATAACTTTCGGCTACAGCGCGAAGGTCTTGTTGCATAAATTCACGCTACGGGAAGCCGTCAAGTTCATTGATTGTTTTTTTTTACTGCGAGGACTGGCTTCCAAACCTGGTGCCAAATCATCTATGTAAGAGCCGCTGTGCGTATATACAGTCATTTGTCCTGAAATACGTTCACTCGTCTTAAATGGTTAACTTGTACACAGACGAGAAGGGTGAAGTCTCACAAATAAAAAGCTCGGTTCCAATTAAACTGTCAAACGGTTCTTTAATTATTTACTAATACTGGCCAAAGTTGGAGCAAATTTTGCAATACCTATTTGTTTTTAGAGTGTGATGTTTCAGGTATTTTAAGATTTACAGCGTACAAAAATAGAGACAACCCCTTGTTTTATTTTGAGTCTTCGAACCACGGATTTCGTTGGAAAAAATGACTGTGACGCTGGTCTCGCAGGCACCGACCGCGATGTTTGTCGTTTGGATTTAACAAAAAAATAAAACTATTATTAAAACTATTAAATGAAACTGTGTTAGGGGGGATGCGACTTTCTAATGGACTACCTGCGTCCTCAGCTTTACAACTCGCGTGAGAGGGATCGTATCGCAACTTCAGCGCGAGATTGAAAACAGCGACAAAATGCGCTGCCGACGACGCACGACGATTGGAGCAGTGACATTTGCCGCCATATTGGCACCAGATTGGCACCAGTATGGGTTTTGGAGGGCATAACTGCAAGGTGCACTACATAAAAATGGAGGGAAAAACAACGGAAGAGCGGATTTCTTAGGCTTAAAATACCGTTGTTTTCTCCAACAACAAAAATCGCGCGTTTTAGGTCTAAGAAATCACTCTTCACAGCATCGGCTTCAGTATGACGCCCTTCTGTTTCTCTCTGGAGTGCCCCTTGCAGCTAACCCATTAAGGCTCCAGCATGGAGTTATATACAATAATACTACGTCGTGTCACTGCTCTATAAAGTCAGTATAGTGCCATTCGCTTCTTATGTATTATTTTCGAGTAGCCGATGACCGTAGCTCGTGATCGTAGCCGATAATATCGAATCTAATAGATGGCCGTTAGAAGATCTCAGCAACGAGTTCCAGATTGCTTTGCTTTCTTTCCACCTTTTTTTCTGCCACGTGATGTCGTCGTTTTCATGATGGCGCTATTAGCACGCGAAATTGTCTTTCATGCCATTGATGCTTCTGTCGCTGGGAATGACACTTCCTCTCAAACACCTAATAACCCAAGCTCAGATTGTAAGGTCAAGCGCCCCAGGAAAACGCGATTCAAAGACGTTTGTCGTTTGTTACAGTTATGGTGCAAAAACCATGGTCCGTGAAACGAATGCACCGTTGGAATTGAAACATTCACCCGTTGGCAGTGTTACGTTGAGTTATTTTGTTGTTATGTAGTCTTAGTATTGTATTTGGACTGGTGATAGAAATCCTCTTGGATTTCTCCAGCCAAATTGTGTCTCTCATCGTCATGTGGCAGATAACCCAGTTTGGGTTCGTGATCACTAAAAACAAACATCACCAATTAGCGATGTACCTGGTTTTGCACCGGTGTTAGTTTTGCCCAGGGTTTTGTTTCCCATTGTTAGTTCGGTTGTTGGCCATATTTCATTAAGACAGGATATGTAGTTTCTTTTAGATATGTGGTTAAATTTTAGACATGTATTTTTGTTTTGCCTGCGTTTTATTTAGTCCGGGTGTTTTGTTGCCCGTTTTTATGCATGCGGTGTTGCCCGGACTTTCATTAAAACGGGTAATGTTGCTTCTTTCTACTCTGTTAGCTGAGGAAAATTAGAAATTAGCCATTAGCGAAAATTTTACACTAGAAATAACGTAGTTCAGTAAGCCGCCTTCATGCACTTACGTTTCGTCGGAGTGGCATGACTCGAATTCGAACCGGCGACCCAGTTCGCCCCCAGATCACGTGCATAGCGTGTTAATCATTATGGCCACATTCTCCACTGGCAGAAGGATAACTTACTGAACCTGTTATTAAGGTCACAACCGTGACCAGGACTCCATTCGACCGAAATCTGCTCGGCCATAGGCAATGGAGAGGGAAGACAAATCATACACTCATAAGGCTTAATAAAGGAGAAATAAATAGACATAAATCGCTGTAAATGATATTAAGGAAAATTGGAAATTAGCCATTAGCGTATATTTCTAGTGTATAATTTTCGCTAATGGCTAATATCCAGATTTCCTTAATATTATTCACAGTGATTTGTGTCTATTTATTTCTATGTTAGTTGAGACAGGTAGTTGAATTGACCAATGGCCATCCCTGTCGCCCCTCATTTTCCCTTCTCCGTCCGAGTAATGATTCATTTGTAGACCCAAAACAAACATTGAGTTAAGAATGCGATTCAAATGTTAAACGAAAAGCTTGAGTGGCACCTATGTGTAGTTAGCTATGGCTATAAAATCTGTAGCACCAATGGTTTGTTTGAATATGCCTCCATAACTAGTATTGGACCAGGCATTGAGTAAGTACACACAAATTGACAACTCTTCAATATGTCTAACCAAATTAATAAATTCCATAATTAACACTGAAATTTGGCCTGAAGAATTGAAAGTGCAAGTTGTGAGACCAATTCATAAGAAAGATAGCAAAATTAATTTAAATAACTATAGACCGATATCACTTCTGTCCAACATAAATAAAATAATAGAAAAATCTTTCTTTAAACAAATTATGTGTTTTGTGGAAAAATATAATATTATTAACAAAAGACAATTTGGTTTTCAAAATAATAAAGGGACCATTGATGCCCTAAGACTTATTAATAACAAAATAGCACAGAATCTAGATAATGGTTACTTTACTAAAGTGGTCCTAGTGGACTTACAAAAAGCATTTGATACAGTTGATCATACTGCTCTTATAAATAAATGTGAATTGTATGGCCTAAGAGGAAAATGCAGCAAAATTATTTCAAGTTACCTGAATAATCGAAAAGCAAAAACAAGAATTGGAAACTGCACTAGTGATTCTGAGGAAATTAAATACGGAGTGCCCTAGGGTTCTGTACTGGGTCCACTTTTGTTTATAATATATATTAATGACGTCGTTGCTCAAGTAAGAAAATGTGAGATTTGCTGATGATATCATTCTAATCTCGTCAGGTAAAAATTTAGCTACAATGGAAAAAAATCTCCAAGAAGACTTTAATAATATAAACGATTGATTCCTAGAAAATGATGTTTTTATAAATGATTTGAAAACAGCTGTTATGGATATCACATCGTCTCACAATAAATATGAAATGACAGATTTGCTGATTCACACTGAACATTGTAGCGCTTCAGAAAAATGCTCTGAAACATGCATTAAAGTAGAAAAAGTGTCAACGGCTAAATACTTAGGTATATGTATTGATAATTTGTGGAAGTTCAACCATCATATAGATAACCTAATAAAAAAATTACGACAATTATTACCAATTTGTTATAAATTAAGACCAATTCTTAGCAGAAAAAACAAACACATATTGTTTGACGCATTAGTAACAAGTAATGTTAGATATGGGATAGAATTCTATGGTTTAACATCATCATATCTCCTAGATAAAATCCAGAGAACACAAAACAAACTAGTTAAAGCTCTGTTTAAACCAGTGAATTATAAAAAAAAAAACCAAAGACTTATTTCAAGAACATGAAATACTAAATGTTCAAAATCTTAGGAATTACATAATAATCTTAAATAACTATTTTAAATCTGAACACAAGGTAAAAGATGTAAAAAAAACAACATATCTAAGAAGTAAAAGTCTGCGATTTGAAATACCATTAGTGAAAAATTGTTATGGAATGAGGAATATGCGATATTACATTCCTTGGACCTTTAATCAGCTACCTAATAATCTCATGTCTCTCGCAGGATTTAAACAAATTAAGAAAGAAGTAAAAAACTGGTTATTAACAAAATAATAAATGAATAAAAAAAAAAAAGTATGTATAAAAAACTGACTTAAAATTATAACATAGATATTGGAAAAATAGTGCTTCAGATAATGCGTATGTTGATATAATGCTTTTTATTTTTACTAACGGATAAATGTATAGCCTATGTATAATCATATTCACTTGTAATACAATGTATGTAAATATTATGCAACCCACACAAATCCTTCGGATTTCGGGATGCAATGTTGATAAATACACTGTCTATATATAAAAAAAAAAAAAATCATTGTGAATACTGACTCGCTTTCAGCTGAGATTGAGTTTGGGGACAAAAACCCCATGTCAATCAGGAGAGGATGGGTTGAACATGGAATTTAATGCAGGTTTGTCCTCTCCCATAAACCCGTAAGGTGCTTTAATATACTACGTTATTTCTTGCATATTTTGTTGTTGTTGGTTAATTTTTCCACTTTACCTCTGGGATAAAAAAAAAACATCCATAAGAAATCAGATTTACCGAGATTGATTGTTACATTCACTGTCATCAGCGGGATAATTAAAAAAAATTGCATTTTGTAGTTTGTCATTCTGATTTAAAACATATTTTATCATCTCCCTATTCCCCATATTTGATGCAGATGTGCGCCCCCTCTAGCGGAAAATTGTTACTACCAACGCTGCATATTTTACTTCTAGCAATAAACGAAAGAACTCACCCAGTAGTCGTTTCCGGGAAAATTCGATGCAGGCCTAACACATATTATATCAGGCACGAAGGGTAACCACGAAAAAATTAATACATGTACACCTATACACGTGCCACATACCAATTTCATTTTTTAAGGTCTGTTATAACAAGCCAGAAACTGCTTTCATATTTTTTTCTTTGTACGAGGCAATCGGCAACATCAAAGAAACTCCAAGACCCTTAGGAGCTTGTCGACCCTGGAAAGAAGGATAAGTGGCGTGAAAGCTGTTAGATTAAAATTCTTCGCGTGAAAGGCTGGTAAACAACTGGAAGCTTCAAAGAGTTGCGTGATACAGCCAGAGTTGAGTGTTTTGCTTCTTACGAAATTTAGAAGCAAGGTAAACCGAAACCATTTTAAACAAATAATGATAAAAAAACTCCTCTCTTCCGACATGAACCTGCGTTAGTCTGGAAATTGGAAAAAAAAGGAAATATCTTTCTTCCTTGTTGAAGCTTTACTAGAGTCGTGTTTCTCAGAAATCTCAGCACATTGGTGGATTCGTAACGCAGCACTCGACTTTAAAAAGATAGAGGCTTTCTTTGATTCGAAGCAAGAGGAATACGAATAAAGCTGCGTAACTATTAGTTAAAATCACGAAGCAGTTGCAATCCCTCTTTTACGCATTTCCGTTTCGTCGAAGTTACATAACTGTAAGGTTTTGCTAATACTGCATAACTGTTATCTTTATTCTTTATTAAACCTCTCTGTTGCATCCAAGATAAGATAATGGGAGTAAGGGCACGTTTACGCAACCACTCGCTTTTGCATTCTCGCAGCTAGAAGCTAGAAATCACCTCAAATTCCAACATGGCGGTGGTTTTATGTCTGCCGCCTCGCAACGAAAACAGCAAATAAAGTGAGTTCAGAAGCGTTTGGGAAATTTGTTTCGTCTTGAGGAATTCTTTATATTATTGGCACGGATTATAAGACTGTAAGTATTTACTCAAACGATGTCGGATTTAGCTAATCCATTTAGCGTTGTTACCATGTCAATGTCCCCTTTGCCATCGCGATTGAGTTCTAGCTGCGAGAATGCAAAGGCGAGTGGTTGCGTAAACGCGCCCTAAAGCTGTATATTTGCTCTGGCTTATTTGCTAACTATTGCATTCAGTTTTCCTTGGCCTCTTTTAACTTTTTAACAACGCCAGTAAACTGGTGGGTGCGTTGTTAAAGGGCGTTGCCGAACAACGGATAACGACTATAATCGTCCATTCTGTAATTTTATTGAAGCCTCGGCCTAATGCCATGCGCCCCAAGCTCAAAGAAAATACACTAAGCTACAAACTACACTACATACTACTAACAGCAATCACCGTCGTATAACTATATAATCGTCGTATATAATCATAAAAATGAATTTAAAAAATGACAATAGACGACTTGACTGATGAAAACAGCAAAATGAAATTGAAAAGGTCACGTACCTTTGCTTCGGCCATGTATGCATGTAATTCACTTTAATTTCAATTTACTTTTATCAATACAAAAATACATTCCTCGATTACGTAAATACACGTAAATTACGTAAATTGAAAAATAATGAAACATAAAAATTGTAAAAATGAGCAATTAAGTAGGTGTTGATGGTTGTAATATTGTCTTGTTTTTATTGGTGTGCAATGGGTAAGGTTTAACGTGGACTAAAAATACAGTAACTCTGGTATAAAAATCTGAGTGGAATAGCTTGTTTATACTCTTATCCTGTTTTGATGTGAGTTCAGTTAAGGTATGTTTTTCTTGTCCCGGTGTTCAGTGTCCAGGATACTGTAGTTTAAAAACATCTACAAAACGGGGCAAAAAACAAATCCCTAGGAACACGCGAGCTTTGTGAGGGCTCTGTGGGGACCCTGAGCAAGGCGAGCTGCAACCGCGCAGTGATCATTGTCCTCGTCTCTAAACCAAGTGAATGCTGATTTGAATCCAGCAACCGACCTAGATTTAAAAAAAAGTCATGATGGGTTTCCTGTCCCTAAAAGAAAAAGGGTTAAACTTTACAATACCTGGCATATTCCACGAATGCTACAACGGGAGTTTGTTTACTTGTCGTCTGAACTGCAGCTTCATTTCTCTTCCTCTATTGTATCATTTGTGATCAAAACGCAAAGGAAAAGAAGTTGACGAAAGCAAACGCTTTCAAAACAATAGTTGGCGATTTCCGATTTATAGACCATCTTTTCGACATTTAGGGTTTCGAATGACTGGCAGCATGTTCGTGTTGAGAGCCAAAGATGACTGACGGTTTTGAACCTAGCAGCCCTTTGTTCCCAGATAGACCTGGTGAAGGAAGGCTAGCAGGGCTAACCGGCAGTGGAGTATAGGGGTTCTAAGATGAATCGCCCCTTGTCCAGTCTTAAAAACCTTTGACAGACGATGACAAATTTCTTTCATTTCTTTTCCACGAAATTTCTTTTGAAAGAGAAAAATGTCTTTCCATCAGTCATATAAGGAAACCAAAGACAAACATCTCTACGGCTTCTTCTTCTTCTTTCTTTTTCTCTTTTCATCCATGAACCATTGAACACAACATGTTTAGAAACTTACTTTCATCAGCACAGATCCCAAGAATAAATGAGATGACTTTGTGCTCTCGGGCAGAAATTTTCTCCCCGCAAAGATGGATATTTTTTAATTTTGGCTGCTGCTCGCTTTTCATTATTCTAAACGACCTCATAGATTTTCTGTTATCTTGCGGTCATCGATCAGCCAAGTAAGACAGCTTACTACTTTGTTATGGAAACTCCGAAACCAATTTCCCTTTTAACTCGGCTTTTCTTGGAGAAATATCTGCATGGAATTCGATCCTGGAACCCATATTTCGTCGGAATGGAAATGATGACGTAGGGCATGTCAGAGGGTTTTGAATTGCTCTTTTCCTTTTGTTTCACGATTCGAAGGATAGGTTTTGCATTGGGGTTCGTTTCGTCCCGGCGTCAGTTTGTACGCACGAAACAACTCCAGAACGACTGAATGATATTCCCGAAATTTGTTGCATGGAAATTTTGCATAAATTTGTCGATAAAATCGAAGTTGTTTCAAATTTAGCGAAAATTAAAGGCGCAATTTAAGATTCCAGTTCATCATTGGCCTGGGGAGCAAAGCGAACGAAGTCAAATACTCTACTGAATTTAGATTTAGTGTGTACTATTTGTCTGTATGTTTGTTTGTTGAAGCAAAATAACGTTCGCAGTTTCGTTCTGATTGAGTTGAAATTTGATGACAAGGGATATTAGGTGCACGAAATCAGGAGTTTGAAGGTGGAATTCCTACATACCATATTTTCGGAGATATTCGCGTTAACCGTTCGGTGGCTAAACCGAGTTTTAGTAGTGGTGGCAAGGGAGCTCGGTCTATAAGCGTAGTGGCCCCGAGCACAACATAAACACTACAAAGCCATTTGCCATAATACACCGTAGTTAAAGTTCTGTTAGTGTGAAGAATGCGTAAAATAATTACAAATAGTTAAAAAAAATTCTAAACGTTTTGAAACACTGTGGTCACTTCTCTTATGATTTCTACAACATATCTGGTGCGTGGTGGCAACCTATCCAGATGCCCTCGTAAAGATCGGTGTTGGATTGGTTTACATGTTTTGGTTTTCGCTTCGGTGTTCGTTTACATTACATCCAGGAACTGGTGTTCAATGTTTATATTATGGAAATGAGAATATAGAAAACAAACTACTATATTTAGCATCTCTAGCTTGGCAGAGTAACGCTGTTATTCAGAACACAGTTACCGCATGTTTAGTTTAGATACAATGCTTTACTAAAATCGTAGGAGAGATGGTACTGTAAACAATGTACAATTGTACATTCTAAATTATATTAGTTTACCGATTGTTGCCCGAGATCGAATATTCAATACTTCTATTGAAATTTCAATACTTGTGCAGTGATAATGAATGTGATTTACAATCCATTTGTAGACGCCGGAAAATAATGTCAATTATTGAGTGGTCACGGTTAGATGAACGGTAGGGCTCAGCTAGCTGCTGGAAAAAGCTAGTTTGGCCGAAGGCTGGAAAGGAGACTTTAGCAAATCACTGCTAGTCAGTGCTGGTCAGCCTAACTGTGAGAGGCTACCAGATTCCTTCAGCAGTAGTGGCGCCAGCCAATACCTGATTGGGGTGCGGGGCAATGATTCCCGGACAGGGAGTCGGGTTGAGAGAATCGAAGCATAAATAGGTGCATGACTCTCACTTCTAATAAGTGTGAATCACCTATCAGCTCACTCATTGACATATATAAAGAATTTAGTTTTTTTTTCGATTGTCACTTATGGTCTAGTTTCTTCTTATATACTGCAGCTTTACATTTTCACGTTTTCAAAATTGGAAGATACTAGTGGAAAGCTCGAACTAAGTTCGGATCGCACATGCCCGGAGAACTGCAGGCTCCACTAACTACGCAGCATTACAGAATGATAGACCAATGTAAGCCTTTTCCCCTTCTATGCCCAGAATATCCTCAAATCAACTTAATTAGCCTGAGAAATTGTACGATAGACATTTTACTTTTTACATATTTCTCTGGAAACGACATTCTTTGTAAATACTAGCTGCATCTGTATTTTCTACTAATTATCCTTGTTGTCGGCCATACAATTGTTTGTAACTGATCACGTTGAAGGAATTGTTTAACGCCCATGTTTTCTAAAGTGATGTGGCTCCCTTTTAATCTTTAGTAGTTGAAAAGGACGTTAATTCAATTTGACTATGTCCACTTCGCCCTTTCCTCTATTCCTATTCCCCATTATCTGTCCCCCTCCCCTCTCTACCTCCTTTCCTCCCTACCCCTTCTCTTCACCTCTCCTCCCCGTCCTCCCATCTCTTCCCGCCTCCCATCCTCCTCGTTTCCTTCTTTTACCCTCCTGTGTCTTCTGTTTTTCTTATTATAGTTAGCTTCTTTTTTTTATTCTAATTGGCATCCTACCCCACCTTCTCCGTATTACACTGTTATACGACGCGATACGTCTGCAACAACGATCGAGCATGCAGTGATTGTTACTCAACAAAATTTGAAACTATTCAACTCGGCTGTAATGGACAGCATTCATTGAAGCTGTTGTTTTCGTATTGGGAAGGCATTGTTTGAAGCCCACTGTCTTCATCTTTCGTGGCCATTGTTATGCTTCTGCATTGATGTACTTGGGTGGGTGACTGTTTGGGAGTCCGGGCGCTGCAGACACAGGGCCTTAAGGCTTGGTTGGGCAGATGACCAGTGGTGGTTAACGCTCGCTAAAACCTTTTGAACCCCTTTTTTTGATGTACTCTTTATCCTTATCGGAAGTCATGCTCCTTATCGGAAGGGATGCTAGCAAATTATAATGTTAGATGTACGCATTTGATCGGTAACTAAACATTATTATTTAACCTGTATTGATTCGTGTTGTCGTAAACTATAACCAGTTCTGCCATGTAACAGGTCGAACCTCGGTTACTAAAACTGATAAAAGGGAAATTTTAGTCTGACAACTACATCCGACTAACCAAGTTGACAAACTCATTACTGGAGTCGGTGAGTGATTATGAACTAACTAGCGGAGTAGCTCGCTTCGGTTGCTCACTCTACGTCATCTCGCTATGCTCGAGGAGCTTTCATCCTGCAACTCTTGTGCTGCTGATAGACATTCCACGTCTAAAACGATCAAGCAAATGATCAGGTGCAGTATCGCGGTGTTTTTCGTAAAGCATCAATTCATAAACAAATTAACTGAACCAAAAACTGTTTCTCACCGTTTAAAAAACCGTCCCCTTTCTGGCGTGCGCCGGATACTGCCAATGAGCCAGAAGGCGAGACACGCGAGTTCTCTCCAGTTGGCCTTGGTTTGAAGAATCCTTATCCATCCCCGCTACAAGGCCGTTTCAACGCTGTAACACGCGAATTGCTACATGCTTGAACTAAATATGCTTGGCAATTTTATCAAGGATACTCCGTCGAACCCGACGGGTCTCCTTAATAACGCTCCTGGTACAGATTATTTTTTTATTCAAATAAATTGTGGTGCGGAAGCTGCATAGTAAAAGCGATGCCAGAGCCGAACACCAGGAAGCACCACACTTTTTGTTAGCATCACACTTTACGTGGGTTTCCTTGTTTCACATATTTTAAGCATTTTTTGGGGGAGGGGGGGGGGGTATTTTTGAGAAATTATGCTTTTTGCACATTCGTCCGTTTGTCTTCCTTTAGGATTTAAAACCACAGGCATTCTGAACATAGTTTTGCTTGTCTTAACACATTTAGCATAAAGGGAGTAAAAAGCTAAGCCCATTTCATGATTCAACGCACGTACCAGGTCTCGCGTGGCAGTCACTCAAACTCATGTTCGTTGTTTCATAATCCTATTTGACTTGTTGGCTGCCTGTCCTTGGCTAATTGTGTTGGGACTTCTGGTCAGCCGTAATATAGTTAAGGGTGAGAGTTGTCTCAGAAAATGTTCCTGCCCACAGCCCTTTGCGGCCGATGCGTGATAACGTGAACGTGTTTACTGGCGCAGGAGGCAAATTTATTGTGTGGGAATTCCGAAAACTTTCCAATCGTTTATCTATTCATGTCAGAATGGGGTTGGGGTGGAAAGGGCCAAGACATGGCAACTGCAACTTCGAACTGGTGCTCTACAGTCGACAAGTTTGGGGGGAAATTCATAAAATATTATCAAGACCACTGCTGAATTTACCTCGTTCGAAACTTATTTAAAATGTATAAGCCAGTGAATATTTTAGGTCATTGATACAACGTACAACATTCATCGGAAGTTTCCGTGTACTGGAAGTGAGACCAATTTTAACAAATCAATCTTTCTCGTTAAAATTTATCGAATCGCTATTGTAGACAACTGCTGCCGCGCATTTTCCTGCAGAACTCGTATAATATGCTGAAAATGTGTGGGAAGATACTTGAAATTGGTGGCGGAAACGTTGTCGTTCTAAACAACTGAACAGAATTATTAACGAGTTTCTCGTGAATCAGTTGATAAGAAGGTCATTGTTGCGTGCATCACGTTGTATATACGTCACGTCTGTGGCCTGCCATGCTGGAAACACCGGTTCTCGTCAGATCTCGTCAGATCTCACCAAATCCCATCAGATCTCACCGGTTCTTGCCTGATTGATATTCGGGTGTGTGTCCGCCTGAGAATCCGGGTGCTGCAGACATAGGGCCTTAGGGCTTCGTCGGGCAGATGACCAGGACTGGTTAACGCTCGCTAAAACCCTTTGACTGATAGAAATAGAATCAATATTTCATGAAGCATAAAGTATTTAAGAAATCTAAAAAAAAACTTAAGTGGCTTGCGTTAAAAACCGTATTCAGTTTTTGAGAAGAGACTCTTAGGTAACATGCACTGAAACCAGAAAGGAATCAGTAAAGTTATATTTAACAGTTTTGGTATATTGCATGGTGGAGACAACAGGTTATAAAATAACTACATAAGTTAATATCTAGGACAATTGTTGATGCATAAAAGTTGAATACTTATTGATAAACTAATCTGCAGTGTGCCTTTGGTATACTCTGTTCCACATAACGTTTGCAGGAAACTCACTGCATGACACTATGTTTCTTTGCACTATGAGTGCAAAACCTGTCGCTATCACACTTGTAGATTCTACACAGTTACTGTTAAGAGTGTATGAGTGGGATATTTACGAGTTTTTGCACTCGTAGTGGAAAGAAACATGACGTCATACAGCCAGTTTCCTGCAACCATAATGTGGAACAGACTATAATATAAATAAGAGAGAAGACGTCGTTGCCAAAGAGGACGAACGATTACATACAGAAAGTTAAACCAGTACAATTATTAATACTCACTGTTTGTGTGTGCCAATAAATAATAAATTTAGTTTTTTTGTAAATGTTAAACAACCATAAAACTAAAAGTACCGTACACATTTGCGGAGACTGTTACTGCAATTAATGTGACGGCTTCTAAATTGTTCGCTTGCAATGTTTGGTTGCGATTCGTGACTCTTACTAGAATATTTAAGACAGCAGTGGCACCTGTGAAAGAAATTTACAGTACTCTTGTAGGTTCAGATTTTTTTTAATTGTTGGTTGAGTCCAGTAGAGTCGAGAAGGGGGGGGGGCGGAACGATCGAAAAGCAGATTTTGATCTTGTAGCAACTAAGTATGCTTTCCAGGAAAAAACTAAGTTAAAGATAAATAGCAAAGCTGATAATCCATAACCAACAACTCAGTACGGTATCTACGTTCCAGTTTGTATTTCCCGTAGCAGAGATTTACAGGAAAATAAAGGCAAAGTTTGGGCATTCACCGCGTGTACGTGGCCACTAGAAATCTCATTTTAGCAATGTGCTTGAAAAGAATCTTAAATCCAGTTCGCGTTTACAAGGTGGGAAAATTCACATGCGGTTAAGGAATCCGGTTAATGCAGGATTTGTTTAGTGCAGAATCTTATTTCTTCCTGTTCTCCCTTTGGGATATAGTGGACGCGTCCCATCACTTTAAAATTGCGTGTAGAAAATTAGGTAATTTAAAAGCCTGTAACCAAGCGTAAAAGAGTCTGTGGTGTGCGTATAGTCATGTACAATTATTTTGGGAATCATTTGCTTACGATGATATATCATGTGAAGGCAGAACAAACACTGGTTTTTATGTAACACTGCTTGGTTTTTCTTCACATGATACAATTAGGGTGACAGTAAGAAAAATTACGAGGGGGTTGTAAGCGTGTCTGCCATCTTTCCATGGCCTCTGCCAACTTCTAAATGCATTTCTTAGTGTTTACATGGGTAACGACGAGTCGCATAGAAATACCAAACTACGTAACGAAATCTCTTTCAAACAGTGGCGACAGAAAGTGCTCGAATGGGAGTTACATGATCAACGAATGCACAGATGCAAGGGTGGTACAGATTTAGGACGGGATCTAGATTTGGGGTTTGGGTAACAACTCTGTATTATGTGGCGCAGTAGCAACCTGTGCCACTGCACTGTGACTGAGGTTTGCGCCAATGACTTAATATCGACGCGCCATTAAACCTCACCTCCCAAACGAATGCGTCAGAGACACGATGCGCATCCCTCCGGAGCACTTCAATTGGTCGTGTAAATGTGAGTGAATGCATTGAAAGGAAGCCAGATGAACATGCACTTTAAACAGGGTTGATAGTTCAACTCGATTGGTTGGCAGTTTCCATTAGTTGACTTGTGCAATTTAACACTGGGATTATTTTAGCATTCTTTCTTGCTAATATGCCAATGCTGCAATGAATTTGAAATTATGTGTATCAAAATTTGGGTGCAGGACACAATGGAATGATGTCTTTCAGTACTTTGATAGCCGAACTGAATTGTTGCTACCGCAGAATCGAAGATTCTTATACGATGTCATCACATACGTGGGAAAGCATTATATCCGCGAAAACAATCAGAGGACATTGTAAACATTTGCATCCCCACTGCATCACTGGAAGCCTTAGGCAGTGAAGAACGCAAAGCTTTGTTACTTCTATATGTTGTTGCAGTTTCGTACACTTTCTTTTTTTTTTCATTTTCAAATTAGGAAAAAAAATTGTGTTTGATAAAAGGATCGCTTGGGTCCGGCATGCCTTCTCGTTTTGCCGATTTCTTCTCCTCCAACTCCCTCCCCTCCCCCTCCCTCCCCGAGTAACCTTTTCCAACGATGTAACCTGGCAACAACAAACCCATAGTTTGCCAGAAATGGGTCATCAGCGCCCAAGTGCCTTAAGGCCAGATCTACGGAAGCAGCCTAACTGACTGGCAGACACCCAAAGGTTTCGGAACAAGGACTATTTGCCGACCATTGCGAAAAAACGGTCATATATCGGAAAAATTAACTGTTGTCGAATCATTTTACGGACCACTGGCTACGGCTGCTAGCAAGCTGGCCAACGAAGGGGAAAAGAAAGAAAGAAAGAAAGGGGAAGGGAGAGTTTGGCGCTGGAGAAGAAGGGAAAAAGAAGCGTGATGTGGACCCCTGCCACATTCTTGTTGACGGCTGATGCTCTCTTGTCTTCCTTCGTCCTTCTTGTGGGTAAGCGTGCTTATTCGGCAAAAGCGCCTCGACACTCACGTTGAGCTTTATACTCTTCCTCATCGGTTGGCCGCATTTGTCAGTCTTGGCGCTTTACTTACTACCCGCTCCCATCTACAATATGGGCCCAAGCTGTGTGTTTAGATTCCGTAATGTGGCGCCAAATTGCGCGTCTATTTTCTTTTTACGGACCCAATTAGAGGGGCTCTTTGTAACCGACTTTATTGTGTGCCGTATCGCGGAAACATCGGTTCGAGACAGGCGCTGCGGCTGCTAACGGACGAAGGGAGTACGTACAGCAGAATGAACGGACCGACGAATCAATGGGAGGAACGGCAAAAGGGAGCATTGGCGGGAGGGACGGAGAAGGAAGTAAGGGTTATTTGGGAGGAGATGTGGGCGGCAACCAAGTAATAGAGAATGAGCAAGAGGGAGAAGGGAGGTGAGCCAAAAACGAAAGAGAAGAGCCGATTTTCAAAAGAAAGACGTAAAAAGTGATGAAATCGTATCGGTGGGAAATTGGAGACAAGCTCCCCCATCAAAGTGAGAGTGGAATGGATATTCCGCAAAAGATAGGTAAGTGAAGACGGCAAAGGAGTCGATAGAGAAAATGGCCGAGTATAGGAGAGAAAAAGTTTAAATAAGGAATGGATCATGGGAACTGATATGAATAAATGAGATTATAACTGCAACAGAAAGCGTTACAATATCAGGACTACAGCTGGAACTCACATTAAAGGGATATACCTACCAGCGCCATTTTTCTCGATCCACTACATCAAGTACGGCCCCAAAGGTCTATTTACTTACCGTTAGTCTTTACCTTGCTAAAAAACCGTTTTAAAATGTGGCGTCTACGAGATTTTCTGTTGAAGATTGTAAACTATATTTAAGAACGACCCGTAACTAAATTGCGCGCGTACAATAATCATGACGTTTCATCTCTGTGTGTACATGTACTAATTTTTTAATAATTACCATGAGATCTAAAGTCTAATAGACTAATATGGTACCTAGAAAATTATAAATTGTGATTTTAAAATACGAGAATCATTCCGGTTTGTGACGACACAATCGTTGACTTGATTCTGTCTCGTATACTATTCCTAAAGCCAACCGAGACAGCAGCTATGCGAGAAACGCAGCTACCACCCCCAGCCGACCTTGGGTGCTGTAATGGGGCACCTTAGTCGCTCTGAACCACCAGAGGCGCTGCTGTACTACTGGTCCTTCGCGCTGCACTCGCGCCCATACAACAGCATGGCGCGCTACTATTTCGCTCCAACAGCATCAACAAAAAATGCCTCGTGTTGTTGTATTCCGAAGTGTAAGTACTGGGAAAGCAGTCATGGCTTCTCAAAAGACCCAGTTTTACGAAAACGATGGCAGATATCCATTAAACGAGTCGATGAAATCACACAAAAAATCTGTGGATGCCCGGAAAACACTTCAAGGTCTGTAACTTTGTCTTCAAACCCGACGATTATCGCGTCGAAAGTTTATTAGGCAAATTGCTTGCTGACAGATTCATATAACCAACAGACATAACATTAAAGAAAACTAAAAGAATCTATAAGGACGTTCGTAGCTACGATTATTACGCATCTCGACTAAAATCAGGCATTAGGCTTTCGTAAAAATGAATCGATTGAAAAAAAGTCCATCTTTCGTAACCAAACAACAAGATAGTAAACAACGTAACAACGTCACTCTATCATGCCCCTGCGTCATTATAACAATCTAGGGCTATTTAACATTCATGTTTTGATGACAACACGTATGGTTCACCGGTTTTTTTTTTTTTTTATCAATTATCTGTTTTTTTTGTGCTGCTTTAGAAAATTATCAGTTTTAGAAAATGATCAGCTTTAGAAAACGATCAAACGGTCGTCCGATAAACTGATTGATGTCCGTCTCAACATACAAGTTTGACTTTACTGATTTGTAATAATAATAAATTTGGTTAATAAAAAACTCCAAAACCGTGTAACTAAAGTTATAGCTTTGCTATAAAAATATTCTACGGAGTGTGAAAATTCTATTCCCTGGCAAAAATAAAACTGGCTAGAAATTACATTTTTTAGTCTTACTTACGATGGATTTCGATTGGATAAAGTTTCATCTAGGAAGTATATTGAAGGTCCTAACCTTGCTTGGAATATTGCCACTAGCTTTGATCTTCTGCAACAAACCTCAAAAAGCTAGGAGACAACCTGAATTTTTTGATTTTTTGTTAAGAGTTCATGGTCTCAATCCAGTCCTCATTAGACCCAATAGTCAACATTCCGATGCTAAATGAAGGGTTGCCAGCAATGAATTTTTTTTTTGGGGCGGGGGGGGGCGGGGAGACAGAGTTTTATCTAGAAAGTATTTTGCAGGAACCGAAATTTGCTTAGAATATTGTCACTGTGAGGTAATCTCCTGCAACTAACCTTAAAACTAGAGCCTAACCTTATTCAGCCCAACGTGCTACGCATGAAAATAATATTAGTAGCGAATCATGGAAAAAAATTACATTGAAAAAATTGCAGCGGATTATAAACGGCCGGAAAAAAAAAGACTCAGAAAAAAGGCCATTTTATGGTGAAACTCGTACCTTGCCTGGTGAAATTCAAACTACAATAAACTGACCTGAAGTACCTATGATATCCTAATATCACCGTGGTAAAACAACAAGAACAATGTTTTTCTTTTAACTTTTTTTTTCTTCATCGGCAATTTTTAGTGACTTTTCCCCCCTGGCCTTTTTATTCCTCTTTGCATAGGCTTTTTTCCGCGTACTTTTCTTCCTTAATTATTTTTTTTTTGCGGTTTATTTTTCCTGTTTATTATTTTTTATCCTTCAGCTTATTTCCTTCATCCTGTTTTTTTTTTTTTTAGCCATTTTTCGGTTTATTTGTTTTTTTGGAGCGGGTTAGTGTCCTAAATGCATTTTTTTTTTAACAGTTGGCATTAGAGTGAAGTGTGAAGTAATGCGTACCCGGTCCACGCCCACGGCCTATGTTACCATTGTCAACCAGCCTTTTTGTTTGTTGGGGGGGGGGGACAAATTTTATGTGTCCAACCTCAAATCTCCACACACATAAAATATGCAGTCCTCCCTGCGTGTTCAAAATGAAGTACTTATACAAACGCGGTTCCCACTGGCTATGTTTACAAAAGTTGGTGCTAACAGAATGGAGTTGTAGCCACGGTTTGTCTTGGGGGGGCGGGCCCGCCCCCGGGCGCCCACGGGACAGAATTCGAAACAAAATTTTAACTCGTATTTTGTATTTAGGAGCTTACATGGAATATTGCGACTAGCTACAAACTTTTGCAACTATCCCCAAAAGCTAGTTCCTGACCTAAGGACACTGTTTATTTAGTAGCCACCCTGCATATTTTACATTTAATATTCAGAATGAAGTAACTTTCAACCTCGTCTATCAAATCTTGTTTTTTTTCCCATGTGTCGAAGCTCCATGTCGTAATAAATTGGGCTTGAGCTGCTCGATCGGTCTTGGTTGGTACTGAACGCCAGCCATTGCTTCCACGTGAGAAGAGAGTCAAAGACCAGTAGTACACGACTCCTCCTGGCGGCAATCGCGAGTGCTAAGGTGCCCCATTGCTCGGATGACGATCTACGCGTAGCTGGAATTTGGCACGCGGAATGTTATAAGGCAGGCCGGGTTTCCCTTTAATGTAATTGAATTCGTTCTTGGCCACTTAAAACTCTTTTGGAGCGTTTTAATAGATAAGTAATTATAGAGGCACAAGCAGTTTATTGTGAAGTAGAAGAACGTTAGACAATACCTAGGGGGGGGGGGGGGAATTAATAGAAGAAATGGTTAAAGTCTTCGAAGGAACTTAATGAAGGAAGTGACAGAATGGAGGTAACGGCCTACGATGAGGTCTTTCACAGAACAGGATAGACAAACGTCAAAAACTGAAGAATAAATACTTTTTCAATGCTATTTGCAACTTTTCAATGCTATTCGCTAAACAAAATCTTACTCGACTTTCTGCAAGGCTGCAACAAATAAGGTTGATGAAGACTACAAACTAATAAAACCACATGTTGACAAAAGAACACGATGAAACAAATGTGTTGGAAAAAACTATAAAACGAAGTTTCTGCAATTAATGTAGACATAGTTGGTGGAATTCGCAAACTCATGGTAAGATATAGAAAAAATAAAGGTATGGCCGAACTTCCCCACGAAGTAACGCCGCAACTGCAACACGGTAAAATTTTACACCAACTTAAATTTTTTACTCCTATTGCAAACTTTTCACCAAAATTAGAAAAACCGCTAGTCTTTTATCCACCAAGATTCAATGTACAGGTAACGTATGGTGGCCATTATACACTTTTGTCTGTAATGCTCAGAGAATAGTAAATGATTTTTAATAAGCATCTGAGTAAAATGTACAATGCGTTAGAACAGACGACTTAACCTGTGCGACTGACATGTGGGAGCGAAGCAGCGATACACATCCAGCACACCCACTCTAGCCGTACAGAAAGGCACCAAAACCCCTGTAACACTTGTCCCTACCCTCAAAACGTGACCACTCCCTTTTACCGGATCACTTCCTTTGCAGAGACGCTTACTAACTTACTTACTTTCCAACTTACGAACTTACTTATTTCTTAATCACTAACTATAACCTACTTAATAAATTAAGCTTTACTAACGTATTTCCTGATCTCTTACAATGCGTCTATTGAAGTGCGTATTTGTCACCAATTTGGAACGGTACAAAACAACTCAGGGAAGCTTGCAGTGCTTTCTGAGACTTGTGGAAACAGTTTGTTTAACGTTGTGCACAACCCTATAGCAGTATTTCCAGTTTTTGGACAACTGTGGAAGTGTATCGCTGGAACTGATGCATATCCAGCACACCCCCTAGCCCTTCACAAAAGCAAGCTTTCCCCATCCCCCTATAACACTTCTCCCGTCCACTGCATCCTTCTCCCATCCACTCCATCCCCTTCCTGTTCGTCTCCTTCCTCCACATTTCATTCTTCACTTCCTTACTCCCCTTTCTGCATCCCCCTTCTCAAGGCTCCCCACCCTGCACCGGAACACAACTGCTGTCAAATCTCTACCATCAAAAAACGACACCTCAAATTCCTACCCTCAAAACTCGATAACCCTATTTCCCCCCTTACTACTTCTTCCGCAGTGAGCATTACTAGCCAAGTTATTAATTTACTTGCTAACGTACTAACTACTAACTAACTTCCTAACCATTTACATGGGAGTAACGCTATTCACAATAACTATAACAATGAACAGTTTTTTGGTCATTTTTCCTAAACAACATGAGGGATTTCTGTTTTTTTTTAAATTTTGTTGTTTATAAATCACCCTTATCATCAAAACTTCACAACCTCTAACCCCTTCCTTTGCCATGAGACTTAATTACTTACTTGCGTACTAACTTACTTACAAACTCACTGATTTAATTAGTAACTTACTTATTAACTTACTAACTTACTTACTACCTACTTACAACGGAGAACAGCGATGCACACTGACTATAACATTGAACAGTTTTTTGGTCATTTTTCTTCAACAACGTGACGGATTTATGCTGCTTTTTTAAAAACCTCATCAAAACTCGACCATCTCATTTCCCTCTGATCACTTCCTTCTCATTGAAACTTGCTAACTTATGGAACTAATTGACTTACTAACTTATTAACTTCCTTACTAACCACTTACAAGTGAGCAACGAGATTCCCACTGGCTATAATGTGCAACAGTTTTTTTGGGTCGTTATTCCGCAACAACAACATGGTCATGGTTTCGGACATGTTTTTTTTTTAAGAACCACCAGCATGATGTGTTCTCTTTTGCTGCAGTGGGGTATCTTCATAAAGAGCTTCGTTCTCTTCGCTCCGTATATAGCACAGAAATGCCAGCGTGCGACAAAAGGGTTCATAGATTTTAAAGGTGGGTTGCTATCAAACTAAAGTTTGCAGCAACGAATGACATGTAGCGCTATCTTGTTCTCGCAGAAAGCAAAGGAATGCACAAAGAAAGGTCTTTTAACACAACAAGCAAACCATCTGCCTCCTTAACCCTTTGACTTGCAGCATTATTTTGCTAGTGGTAGTCATACAGAGCAGTAATGAATTTAGTACAGCAACAGAATTCAGTGTTGAGTGAGGTTGATACTTGATGTCTGTATGTAGCTGCTTGCATTGCTGCAGGGATATGGGATGGTAAGGGGGGGGGGGGGTTGAGGCTTAATGGCGCGTCGACAACTTGGTCTTTAGCGCCAACCTCAGTCACAGTGCAGTGGTCCGGGTTGCCCACTGCACCACACATTACAGAGATATTATTCAAACCCCTAATCTAAATCTTGTCATACATCTGTACCTCCTGCAAAAATTGAAAAATACCGGACAGGAGGACAGACTTATCGCCCAACTGACGCGAAATGTCATGCGGAAGATGGAAACGACGACGAACACCATCAAAATTGCGACAATCAACGCGGAAGTGCCGGACCGTAAGTGGCCGTCGACACCAATAGCATTCAGCTATTGGCAGCTTGAAGGCAGCTTGAATATGAGGCGAATTATGGTTATGGGCTCACAAATTCAATGTAAACGAACACGATTGTAAGGCGGATGACTTGCACCCAAGATTCTGACAGTGCCTCTGTTACCAATATAGATGGTACCATAGCACATCCAATGCTGATTCAGAATTATATTTTCTTGATATAGGTGTTTTTATTTCCAACTGTGGATGCCATAACAAATTTTTAAGGTCTATTTTTGGTTATATTTTAGTTTTTGCTAAATAATTCAAAAACTATTTGAGCTACTGACTTTTCAGTAGTACCAATGATATCTCTCGAAAAAAACGGTTCAAATGGTGTATTCAAACTTCAAAATCGGTCAAATTTGACCGAGTTATGGATTTGGACACGGAAGTAAGACAAAAATAAGACGAATATAAGATAAAATAGGCGCGCTTGCAAGTCAAGATTACCGATATTACTACCACTAGATAGCACCATGGTAGAATATAATGAATCTACCGTGGCGCCATCCAGTGGCAGTAATATCGTTACTCTTTAGAGCTTTCTCCTAGGTGCACGAAGACGAAGCACGTATAGGATCATTAATGAGGGGGGGGGGATTGAGGCTTAATGGCGCGTCGACAACTTGGTCATTAGCGCCAACCTCAGTCACAGTGCAGTGGTCCGGGGTGCCACGGGGATCATTAATGAGGCACGTGGCTTAGATTATTATAAATTTCTTTGTGCATTCCTTCGTTTGCTGCACGCAAGAGCTAAACAAAACTCGATGTTCGCTAGATACTGCTAAGTTTCATTTCTATGGCAGCCATGTTTAAAGGCTGGTTTTGTACCAAGCTAACACAGCAAACATTCCTGCATTGTATGTTTGAGTAGTAATGCAGATGGACTGTAGAAAAGTCTGTGCACTATCCAGCATTCCAACGAACTACGTAAAGGCGGGTTGGCGCCAAACGAATGTTTGCATCATCTAACGCCATCTACCACTACAATTCTCTCTAGCGCAGCAAGTAAAGGAATGCACAAAGAAATATCTTTTAACACAACAAACAAGCCACGCGCCCCCTTAATTATTGAGTAGAAATATGGTACGTCCTCCGTGTACCTGGAAGCAAGCTGTAAAGATTAACGATATAACTGCCACTAGATGGCGCCACGGCAGAATATACAAAAAAAATACCGTCGCGCCATCTAGTAACAGTAATATCGTTAATTTTTACAGTTTGCTCCCAGGTGCACGAGGACGTACGAAATTTTTACCAGCTAATTAAGGCGGCAAGTGACTTGTTTGTTGTGTGAAAAAAGTATTGCTTTGTTCATTAGAGAGAACTCGATAGATGCGGCAGAATTTGATTTGGTGGCAGACCTGCCTTTAATTAATGAGTACGTTTTGGATATGACACTCCTAATCCTGGGAAAATGAGCAGAGGTCTCAATGGGGAAATGATAACATGGGTTTCCTCCATTTACAATGCATAAAGTTTAGAGCAGCCAGCAAACTCTCTAAACAACATGTTTTTTTTTTTTAATATGCATGTTGTTTAAACAGGCTACTACTTATCTTTCATACTGGATAATCAAGAACTGACAAAACGCAGGTTTTTGGCTGATGTTTGTTATATAAAGCTTCTGTTTTTTATTTTGGTCTGGCGCGTTTTCATTTAAACCGTTTCCATTTTCTAAGACGTGGAAACCATTTTTTCCTGCTTTGGGGTTCTCAGTCTCGATTAAACAAGAGTTTTCCTAGCAAATAAGTGCACTAATTGCCCATTGTGTGGCTACGGTGTTGAAAAGGATCGGTAAAAAAGGAAAGGCATACCAAGTTTTAATTTTCGTTTTAGTCGTTCCTTTGGTTTGACAGTTTTCTTAGGAGTCAATAACAAGCCTTACAGAAGCCTGGTAATAATACGAATTGTTTGTTTGATCAAGAGTACGTTTGTTTGTTTGAACACTACAATGCTCGCTTTCTTACGCACGTAGTCTGTCTTGCATACAACGAAGAGATAGTGGCAAAAAATTAAGTATTCTTGTTTGCAATATGCAGCAAAGTGGTTTTGGTAAAGCTGAGGGAATTTAATAGCTTACGATGGATGCTAACGTATTCGTTGGCACGATCTGCCTAATCTCTAGGATCAAACGATAATGAGGCACGGCATTAGGTTACTATAAAAATCAGTGGCTGGAATTAGTTAGTTTGTATAGTTAGTTATCAGGGACCGTGTTATTGGACGAGGAAAAACAACCTGAATGTTATTTTGTTGGTCGGTTTGTGTATCTGTGTGTTTGTATGTTTGGGATACAGTAATATTCAAAAGTTTGTTTCCATTTACTTGAAAGTATGTGATAAAGCAGCTTTAGTACGAGTTCATAGCGCTAACGTTTTCAGAGTTAGGTTTCTTGTACTCCATCGTTTGTAGCCTTTTTTCCAAGATTTTGATGCATTATCTGGGCAATAGAGCAGTGACAATTGCCGCCATATTGGCACCAGTATGGGTTTTGGAGGGAATAACTACAAGGTGCACTACATAAAAATGGAGGGAAAAACAACGGAAGAGCGGATTTCTTAGGCTTAAAATAACGTTGTTTTCTCCAACAACAAAAATCTCGCGTTTTAGGTCTAAGAAATCGCTCTTCACAGCATCAGCTTCAGTATGACGCCCTTCTGTTTCTTTATGCAGTGCCCCTTGCAGCTAACCCATTCAGGCTCCAGCATAGAGTTGTATACAATAAAACTACGTCGTGTCACTGCTCTATACAAAACCATTGGTCCAATTCTCATCTCGCGGACCTTTCATGGTTCACGTTTACAATAATAATACTCTGAAGTAGAAATCGTACAAAAAGCCCAGTCCACTCATTTTGAGTCATATTCACAATCTGTTGACGTCGATTCAAAATAAAACCCAGGCACTGATTTATATGCAATAACTGGATTGCATAAGTTAACAAGTGGATGCTCAAGATACAGGCGTCAGAACGGCAATGCTCATTCGGCCGAGCAATGTATTTAGTCCAAGGAAAATAAAGGAACGCTGATCTCATGGGTGATTGTTCAGCAATAGCTAGAGCGAACAAACCATAATATGTAGTACGGTGGGGAGACAACTCGTAACTCATTACATTGAATTCGGCACTTGCCACATCAGAACGGAACCCCATAAACCCCAGCTTAGCCGAAAAGATCAGGTTTCCATTTCAGCTCAAAGATTATTTTAGTACTAATATGCTTGAAAATTAGATTAATTGACTTTACACAGGTTTAGTTAGCTCACGTTTAGTTTAGTTTATAGCTGGCCATTGTTTATGATTGGGTTCGTAAGTTGCAGCGAAACACAGTTTTCCATAGTTTGATGTAGCAAGATACTTCGAATAGTTCTGATCGCCTTCTAACCAATCAGAGACTGGTATGCATTCGGAACGTGAACCTTAATTAGCACCATGACAACCAGAATTCGCTATCTACAGCACCCCACTAACGGTAACTGTACATAAACTAAAGCTTAAACATTGCTCTGATTAACACTGGCGATAGCTAGTGTTAGGAAGGGTCGACCTAGGACCTCTGTGTTAAACTCTCAACTTTGAGAGCGTATAACTCCGTCAAAAGTAAACATATTTAAACCAAATTTGGAGTCTAGCCTTGACTAGTAAAGGCCTGCCTGCAGTCCAAAAATTGTGAAATTCGGTCCAGCCAAACCCGAGATGCAGACAGGGGCCAAATAGACAACTTCTTGTTCAACTTCTTCTTGTTGTTGTTGTTGTTGTTCTGGGGATACTTTCGTCTGTCCTCTCTACAGGTCAAACCATTTGTCCAATAAAGCTGGTTCTTAGCTCATTTTACAGGTATTGCTCTGTAGATGTGCCCTTTTCATAAGGCCTTTTCTAATTGGTCAACTGGTTCAGGGGTTACGGAGCTCTAAACCACCAGATTGATTGTTTTACATTGTTTTAATCATTGTTATTATGCAACAATACCAATTAGCAAACGCCAGCTGCGAGACATAGACTGAAGATTAAAGGATTTGTTTCTATTGTTACCATTGGCGATAGCCAGATTAGTAAGGGTCAGCCTATGGTCTCTTGTGTTAAACTATCAGCTTTGACCGTCAACTGCACTGTTTTACAGTTTAGCTGCAATTCTAAAAGTAACACGAATTAATAAACAAAAACGGAACGTTAAATGTTTAGAGTAAGGATCTAAAAGTCAAAACCTAGAAGGAACATGGACAAGCTTTGACAGTCAGGGTCTAGCTGTAAAATTTTGTCAGTAAGAGGCTGGAAAGCATTAGACCCTTACTACCCGGTGGTCAACAATAAATACATTTTCACGAAAAATTGGAAATCATCCTACAATGACCCATGTGATGATCAAGTGGTAGTATGGTTATACGTTTCCTGCTTTGCTTTACGTTGAAAATTATTTTTCAATTTAGTAACATGCCAGCATATTCGTAGCAGACAGCATTATGGTAATCCTCTACCATAAATCTTCGAAATATAATAAAAATTCTAAAGCATCAAAAGACAAAATGCCAAACTTCACAAGAAAATTGTGTTATTAAAGTTCCAAAACAATATTGTAAGAACAAAGAAAACCTGCTACAACCGTTCATACACACGTTCAGTCCGAAGAGACTAGAACTAATCTAACCACCGGGTAGTAAGGGTCTAATGCTTTACAGCCTCTTACTGACAAAATTTTACAGCTAGACCCTGACTGTCAAAGCTTGTCCATGTTCCTTCTAGGTTTTGACTTTTAGATCCTTACTCTAAACATTTAACGTTCCGTTTTTGTTTATTAATATTGTTGCAGTTAGGTTAGGTTGGGTTAGGTTAGGTTAACGAGTTGGGAATATTTTTCATGCGTAAAGTAGAAAAGCATGGGTAGCTATGTAGCAAAGTCCGATATTCAGTGGTACTACATAATTTCGACCTAGGAGGAAGGTTGTCATAGCAGATGACGACGCTCACTAACACAGCCTCGCAAGTTTCTTTGGAAAATGAATTTTTTTTTTGTAATGAACCCTCGCAGCTGTGGTGAATGATGGACAACTAACGAAAGGAAAAAAAAATCCTACGTTATTTCTTCTGCATATTTTCTTCGTTTCCTTATTTCCAATTTACCGTTAAATAATCGACAACTATGATATACGCAATGCCGCCTCGGTACTTGATCTTGGTTGCGGTCATCACAGAGACAGCACTTTTGGCTGGCGGGGGGGGGGGGGGAGGTGAAGTGGTCTCCATACGAAGACTTATCACCACCACCACCTCCTTTCATTACGATATTCGTCAAACGTACTACGGTATGCGGTAAACGTAATTTTTCCAACAGAACAAAACATGCACGTCTGCATGTGTATTTATTACATTATTCTGCGTGTTAGCTTTACACTTTTTCTTTATAGGATAATCTTCATAATGAATAAGAATACCAGTTAGCAAGAGCATGTTTTAAGGCGCCTTCTACTCCCAGCTGTAACCCAGTAAAGAGCTGAATTTTTTTTTTTAAAATCAGCTTGTTTCCTGTATACTTGAATGAATTTCTTCTACCCACCACCACAAACATCTTCATTGTTTTCTAAACCGCTATTTATATTCTTTGCCAGAAAAAAATGTATAACGACCCCATAAATAACGATTGTTATAACCATCCAACAGGAATGGTCCAGACAGAGCTAAATTCTGGCCTTTACACAACGGTTTAAAACAATATTTGTTGCTTAACGTCATTTACTGTAGCCATTTTAAAGTGTCAAAGGATTTTACGAACCATTTCCTCTACCATTCAAGCACTGCAGCCGTTTGGTGTGTGGCCAGTGTTGCGCCTTCTAGTCGTTATTTGGCCATTGAGCTCCAATGTCGTGTGGAAAAAGCACCAGAGAACGAGAAGACTGTTCGTAAGAGAGCTAAAGCAAAGAAAGCAAGCAGACAGCAGCCACTGGCCCTCTAAGTCGTGGTCTTCGTCTTCTTAAAATGATTGTAACAGGACGTTCAAAGGTCGTAAAGAATGAAAAACCCAAGTCGCCAGGGGATGTCTTCGGTGGACAATCCCTTTTGAAGTTGACGGTTGGAGATAAAAACTACTCTGGCGCAAGGGCGAATGAGCCGTCGGTTTTCTCACCGACACTCGTCGACTGCAGCGGGGAGTAAATGGGAGGGGACAGGGAGTAGTATCTTTTTGACGTGAATTGAAGCTTGCCCTGTTACACCCTCCCCCGCTTTTAGACCGTACCCTCCCCGCCGCTAACACTTTCTCTGAGGTTAAATCTGCTTAGCTCCTGATGGCAATGGCAGATTAAAAGTTGAATCAATTAGCAGTAATGCAGCGATGACGTGTGTTTGTGCAGCGTGATGCGGCCCCATCACAGTCGAAGCGAGACCCCCGAGAGTCTAATCCCGGCCGCCGATAAAGGTTAGGGCCACGCGGACCACCAGCCGAAACCCGTCGTGAATTACAGACTGGAAGGAGGAGTGGAAAACCAGAGCTTGGCTAGCCTCGTGCTGAGAAATGGAAATCAGTCCTAATTACTCAAGGCTTGTCGTTCGCTCTCTCTCTCTCTCTCTCTCTCTCTCGCTCTCAACTACATCTTCTACGTGCGTGATCGAAGAGCACCAAGTCGCGCGCATCAAGTATTAGTGAAATGCATTTTGCAATTGGTGCCCATTAGATTATCATTAATAAAAAATTAATGGCGCTGGCGTTGTTGCCGGTTGAGAGCAATACCGTGTAGCTGAGCGAAGAAGAAACGTGGAAAAAATAATTGCAGTGTTCACACATTACACACCCTTGCGCTTCCTTCCTGAGTTCCATCATCTCGAATTTCTAAAATGCAGTGGTAGGTGGCGTGGTAACATTACCTCTCTCCGCCACCAACGAACCCTTCCCACCCCCCACCCGCCCTTTCCCCTATTCATCACTCCTACCGGGACATTATTTGAATGTGAGGAAATGAGGATATGGTCTGTGAGAGCCACGGAAGTGATTAAATTAAAGCTTTTTCAGTAACATTGTTTGGTAATGTGAACTTCGCGTCGTTTATTTTCGTTTTACATTGCTTACGTTCTTTGATTACTTCGCATTTTTCGTCTAAAGTACACTTCATTAGCTTACTCTATAGAGCAGTGACATTTGCCGCCATATTGGCACCAGATTGGCACCAGTATGGGTTTAGGAGGGCATAACTACAAGGTGCACTACATAAAAATGGAGGGAAAAACAACGGAAGAGCGGATTTCTTAGGCTTAAAATAACGTTGTTTTCTCCAACAACATAAATCGTGCGTTTTAGGGCTAAGAAATCACTCTTCACAGCATCGGCTTCAGTATGACGCCCTTCTGTTTCTCTCTGCAGTGCCCCTTGCAGCTAACCCATTAAGGCTCCAGCATAGAGTTATATACAATAATACTACGTCGTGTCACTGCTCTATAGCTACCAGCATCAAATTACGCATGTGCAATGCAGCACTGGCTACGCTAATTCTGCTATACTTCTTTCTACCTTTATTTATCTGCCATCAAAGAAGAAAACAACATGGTGGCCTGGCAGCCAAATTTTACCTTCACAGGGTTTGGACCTTCACAAAGCTACCAAAACCCGAATCATTCATAATTACACAGAATTAACATGCACGAACAGCACTTTAAGGATCCTTCGTTTCCAGTTGTGCACGAAAATCACGGATCTGCATGCGATTCGAAAGCAATAAAGTGCACACTTTGCGTTCTGTTAGACCAGGGCATTACTGGCAGGTACACTTTACAGTACAGGCTGCTCAGTAAAATTCAGTTCAATTCAGTGCTCCCTTTGGCAGTAAAGAATTACTGGTGCGAACCTTTACGCATATTCTGATTGTAAGTTCTAACCGCACTGATGTTTACAAGCATGAGGGGTGGAGGGGGTAATTGAGGGTTAATGGCGCGTCCACAGCTGGGTCACTAGCGCCAATCCCAGTCATAGTGCAAAGATCCGGATTGGAACTGCGCCACACACCACATAGATGTTAAACAAATCCCAGATCAAGATCTTATCATACATCTGTACCTCTTGCAAAAATAAAAAAAATATATAACCGGACAGGAGGGCAGACTCATCGCAGAATTGACGTGCTAAGTCTTGTGGAAAATGGAAACGGCGACCAACGATGCCATTCTTGCCAGCTACGAATACGAGACCACAATAATAAAATAACTCGACGCACCATTTCCATGCTTCGTGCATAAATCAATCAAGCAATCATGGGAAGCATTGCGCTGAATTATTTCGTTATCGTGTGCTCTCATTCTCATTGCTAAGTGTAATGGCATATTTTCGTGCCACTTTTGCCAATTTACTGTGTGCTGATTCATTCTTGTATACAACAACGTGCTTGGGAAGTAAAAACTAAAATAAAACACCAACACTGTCTTGGCATAGTCTACACCAGCAGTTCGCAAACTTTCTCACGTGGCAGACCGGTTAATTTTTTTTGGTGTGCCAGAATAAAGATAAAGATAAAGAAGAAGACGGCGTCGAGCAAAGCTCAAAGACACCAACCCCCCCCCCCACCCTTCCCCAAAAAAGAATTCAAAGGGATTAGCCCCTCCACGCATCAAGGCGTGCCTTAAAGCAAGACAGGTTGGGTGCAGAAACAACAGAGACGGGCAGAGAATTCCATGGGTTGACCACCCGCTCACGAACCAGCACGTTGGTGGCTGTGGTGGACCAAGGGGTAGGGGGGGGGGTTTAATCATAGACCTCTATCAGACAACTTATTTTTTTCACGATGAATCGTATTTATTTATGCAAAAGTTACGGCTAAAACATTCAAACTTTTCAAATCGGGTTTTATAAAAAAATTGTTTTTCTTATTTTAAAAACATGCGCAGCAAATGCTAGTCTGAGACAAATGAACCTGTTCATTTTTCGAAAGCTTGTTAATACGTGGTTCTATGGAGGATAATGCAACGTGCAGTGGAGAGTAATTATCCAGCTTGTTTCTGTGTTGTTATGGTAAATTCATATTTTTGTCCAGGCGCCCAGCCGTTCGCGGACCGACGCCAATTCTCGGGCCACACTTTGAAAAACGCTGATCTTCACCACCCACCTGGACAGGCACTGCATAGAGCAGTGACATTTGCCGCCATATTGGCACCAGATTGGCACCAGTATGGGTTTTGGAGGGCATAACTACAAGGTGCACGACATAAAAATGTAGGGAAAAACAACGGAAGAGCGGCTTTCTTAAGCTTAAAATAACGTTGTTTTGTCCAACAACAAAATTCGCGCGTTTTCGGTCTAAGAAATCACTCTTCACAGCATCGGCTTCAGTATGACGCCCTTCTGTTTCTTTCTGCAGTGCCCCTTGCAGCTAACCCATTAAGGCTCCAGCATAGAGCTATATACAATAATACTACGTCGTGTCACTGATCTATACCACGCAGTCAGTAATACATGGCTTTTCAAGACTGGTTGACAGGATAGCGAAACCAAGGACAATGAACCCCATAGATTGGAAAATAATTTGTAGTTCATTTTATACAATTCAATCGTTTTCTGACTATGAGACTAAATATGTGAGGCGATAATAACACGTCAAACAAATTCTGTTTAACTTATAATTTATGCTAAACAAAAAACAAATAAACCATATTACTTGAGTGATTTTAGCAGATACGTAAATAGTATGTAAAGGTTATCTTCTACAAAATATTTCTCTGTAACTTAAGTAATATAACAGTTAAGTATAATATATTACCAAATTAAGACCACATATTGCAATCTTAACAAATTACTATTATTATTATTTTTAAATCATAAATTCATATTAAGATGAATTTAAAACTATTTTGTATCCCGGAAAAAGTCAGTAATGTACAAGATTAATTTGATTAAAAATAACCAAGAGTTTAATTAGTACTTACGCGAAAAATTGTCAATGAAATAACCCACCCATAGTCGCACCGTTCAAGTTTTTCATTTAAACTTTGAGGTTCAGTGAGATTGAACTTAGCCACTGTTCTTTACAGTTGACATCAATCCTTTGAAGGGCTGAACCATTCACAACTTGGCGGCACGTTTTATCACTTTTGGCTTTTGATATGAACAATTATTAACAAGGGTTGTGTTTACCAATTGTCTTGCATTTCATTTGTGATTTTTCACCATTTTTCACCATTTATGTGAACCACGATTTTTATTTTGTATTTGCGTGGGGATGTGGAGATACCTATTTGCCTTTGGCCACTGCTTGTTTACGACATTGACTCCTATGATTTATGTGCATAAAGCACATACGACCTTTTTTATGCATTTTTTTTATTGAATGATTGAGTAGATCAAAACGCATTCTATATCGAGCAGGTTCGGGGGGACTGCATCTGTAGACGCGTGCTGCTGATGACTTTTATTTGCCGAAGTTCCGAGTAAAATTACTTGGCTTCAGGCCCCATTTCTCTAGCAGATATTTTTTCTTCCATTTTTTTTTTGAAGGTATAGAAGCAGTTTCGGCTGAAAATAGTCACTTTAAAATTTGATTTCCTACGGTAAAGGCGCTTGGGCGATTCCGGTCGATTCTAGCATTGGCCTTCTCAACCGCGGGCCACAACTTCGATTTCCGAACGAGTCTCGAAGGTTGGCTCGAGTTATGGCCTTACTTCCTCCCACCTCCCCCCTTCCTATTTCTTTGCCTTCCCCAACCCAGACTGGCCTGTGGCATAGGAAGCACATTACAGCACGACTAAATCCAATGACAACGATAGATGGAGCAAGGTAGTTTCCACGCCAGTAATTGCAAAACTGTTCGTGTAACAAGTACGAGTTAAGATTATTTGATGCACACTACAGCAGCATTATTATGAGATGAGAAAATGTGATGTCATAAGTAGGGTGGGAGTGAATGAGAAAATGTGACGTCGTAAGTGGGGTGAGGGTGAATGAGAAAATGTGTTGTCATAAGTAGGGTGTGAGTGAATGAGAAACTGTTACGTTGTAGGTGGGGTGATAGTGATTGAGAAACTGTGATGTCGTAAGTAGGGT